>OZ038487.1:125867648-125927648 GCA_964036315.1 Acanthosepion esculentum
CCAACTTGTCCATATATTGAGAAGGCCCCCAGATGATTCTTCTGTGACGTCCATGGGCATCCCATGTAGAATTACCCTTGTCTTGCAGGTGCCTATGTATTTTGTCTGGAGACAGACTTAGTGATCAGGATGTTGGTCTCTTCATCTGTTGCCAGCGGGATGTCCCACATGTCATTCAACCATTTTACTAATATTTCAGTGCCTCCTCCATGGTCTCCCTGCTAACACCAATTTCTTTACGCATCTTTATGTCTCTTGTCAGCAGGGAGATGATACTGATTCTCATGGCGTCAAGCGCTTCTGTAACAATAATTTCATTACTGCTATATATGACTGGTAATGCTTCCACGTAGTGCCTTTGATCCTTTCTTTCTTCAGCCTGTTGGAGGCCCACAATGAAGGAGACATAAGATGCCCCGACAGCTGGGGAGACTCTGCTATTGTAGTTGGAACCACAGCACACAAAAAGAAGTTCAAAAGTTCACACAAAAATACACAATAGGAATGAGGACAAAGACAATTGCTCAAAATGTTGAGAAACACAAGGGGACAAAAACGTGTGCCAAAATTTCACTTCCAATTCCACATAAAAATGAAAAAATCATTCCAATCTCATTGAGATTGACTGCAAAATACTTCTCTCCTTGCCAATTTATAGATGAAACACAGATGTATGCTGGGATTTCTTCCTAGCCAATAAGATAGGCCATTTCTTTGGGTCTCATAAGACTTAGTTCTGTTTTTTATAATCTTGAAGCCAGTGTAGTGAGTGTAAAATAATAACAGCTACCTTCACCCACTCCCTTCAAATTAGGAGGACTAATGAAGAAGAAGGAAAGGAATTTGCAAGCCTATGTGAAATTTTCTTTTGGATCAATGAAAACCTTGCCTTCAGAGAAATTAGCCAGACATCCAAGAAGAAAAAGGAAATAAATTTGTGAGTCTATACAAAATTCTTTTTGATATAAAATGAGAAGAAAAATTAATCAAAGACTGAAGTCATATGAGAGATTCCATTTTAATTGCATTGAAGTTATCACCAGTGTAATATTATTCACCAATTATATTATCAGCCTTTAACAAAGCACACATCACTTCAAAGAAATTTCTCTTAACAATCTATAAAAGCTAAGTATTTCAAACTATCTCTCTTTTGAATGTATGCAATCGTACATCTCTTCAGTGAACATCAAACTTTCTTACCTGTCTATATCTCTGAGATGATGTATTATGATTATTTACATTATTTACTCAAGGACACATGGCCCAGTGGATAAAGGTGTTGGTTAGATCCACTGACTAGACACAAAGAGTTGTGAGTTCAATACCAGGCTACAGCAGTGATGAACCAAAAACTTGGAGAATTGAGTTAAAAGAGAAATAACTGAGACATCTGGAAGAGGCATAGCACATGGAACTAGAACAATCTACCCTGATGGACGAAATAAAAGGTTTGGTTTGAAATTTCAATCAGCTGAAGAAAGCATACAGCAGGTGAAACGTTGTGAATATGGAAATGAAGATGAGGATAACAGTCCAAATAATGTAAATAAACTCTCTTACTTTTGTTTTAAACAGTTTTAATATAATTTTGTGTCAGATCATTTCATCTATTGTTTGAACATTTCCTCTACATGACAGGAACTATGGAGTTATTTCCCTGAATCAGCTCTACTGATACTCCTACATCAAGCATGCAAATTTGTTAATAAATTCTTAATCTTGTTTTGTTAAAATTACCCGTGTGTTTCCCCATCTTAACCATCCTTCATTAATCCCTTTCTGGCAGGAGTAAGTCAACACATGCCACTATACCAGAATCCTCTCATCACTTGCCTGTGTATCCCCTTTTGTGTGTTAACACTATTCTTAGTTTGAACTTTTTGCCGTATTATTATTATTACTTATTACTGTTGCCTTGTTATTATTATTACTTATTACTGTTGCCTTATTATTATTATTACTTATTTTACTGTTGCCTTATTATTATTATTACTTATTACTGTTGCCTTATTATTATTATTATTACTTATTACTGTTGCCTTATTATTATTATTATTATTATTACTTATTACTGTTGCCTTATTATTATTATTACTATTGCCTTATTATTATTATTACTTATTACTGTTGCCTTATTATTATTATTACTTATTACTATTGCCTTATTATTATTATTACTGTGGCCTTATTATTATTATTATTACTTATTACTGTTGCCTTATTATTATTATTATTACTTATTACTGTTGCCTTATTATTATTATTACTTATTACTATTGCCTTATTATTATTATTATTACTATTGCCTTATTATTATTATTACTTATTACTGTTGCCTTATTATTACTTATTACTTATTACTATTATTATTATTACTTATTACTGTTGCCTTATTATTATTATTATTATTACTTATTACTGTTGCCTTATTATTATTACTTATTACTGTTGCCTTATTATTATTATTATTATTATTATTACTTATTACAGTTGCCTTATTATTATTATTATTATTACTTATTACTGTTGCTTTCCCTTTTGTATATTGTTTGCTGTGTTATTCTCTTTTATTTCTCTTGTAAATTCTGTTTGTTGGTCATTTCTGCCAATTAGATCTAACCAATTACTCTACAAAGCATGCCAGCCTGTGAGGTCAAAGGACAAGATAGAAAGACAGTGATTCTACCTCTGTCCCAAAAAGTACAGGTGGGGGAGTAAAAATATAACCAAAAGAAGTACTAGGCTAAGTGGGAATTCCATCACCCCTGCCCCCAAACATAAACTTCCTTGGTATTTTCTTGTCAGCTAGGGGCCTGTGGTACCTGAATCAAATGTTAAGTAGCAGTAAACTCATTTCTACTATACTAGAGATACCTATTTGTAACAGTCCCCTCCCCCCAGTGACAAAAAGGACATCTGGATTTGGGATGAGGGGAAACCTTAAAGCCAATTACTTTTCTTTAGATTGTCAAATTTCAATAAATTTCATTTCGCTGTGTAGGGTTATGATCATTCTATCCCAAAATTCCATTATAATTTAAAAACTCATGTAAAAAAGGATTTTGCTAAAGGTGCAAAAATCAAATCAATGTGAAAATACCTTAATTTCAAGTGCAACAATAGCATAGAAAATTATGTACACCCCCAAACACAATTTGATTGGTATTTTCCTGTAGTCTTGTGTCCTTTTTAACAAAACAAAAAAACATGTTACTAGCAAATATTTTTTATTACACCTCACTCTTTATGCAGAACCTATTCATTGTTTTTTTTCCAGTTATTTCTGAATCTTTTTGTTTGATTGGAATTAATTAAAAAAAATAAAATAATTAAAAATTTACTACATCATTACAATTAATTATTGTTAATTAATGAATCCCCTTTGTTTCTTATTAACCAATGAGGTTCATTCCTGCTAAATTCCAAACTACCCTTACTTAAAGAACCTCCTAGATCAAAAGATAAATTTTAGTCTTCTAGTCATCCTTACAGAGACAGAGCAATAAACTGTCTCTGTGTAGTCTCGGTCATCTTTCTTCCTTTACTAGTACACAAGCATATATATGCTACTATATACCATAGGTGGTCAACTCTATTAATCACTTTTCTTAAATTTATTTTAGTTAAGAAAAAGCCTTGGACCTTTTTCCACAAATTTCTTTTTATCAGAACACTGTCTTTCGCTACATTGTTGTAAAAGAAAACCCCGATATAAAGATATTAGTTTAGTTATTATTCTATTTGCATTGTTACTTGTTTTGTTGCATGCTTTTTATCTAATTTAAATGCATTCTTAATGGTACAAATTGAGCATAGTTCCTGTATCAAGACCTCACATTTTCTAAACCCTTTTTTAATATAAGTTAATCCCCATAGAGAATTATAACTCCTCTAGAGAAACATCAAAAACCTAATTTTTAAATAATTGGTATGCATTTTTATGTGACTAACTTACTATTTTAAAAGATATTTCAGATGTTATAAATTGAAAAAAGTAAATTTTATATTTGTTAATGAACTAATATTATGGATTGAGTGAAAAGAAGGATACTTGATGCTACATTAGGACCAGGATGTGTTTGTATACTTCACAAGAATGATTTGACATGTGAAAATTTTATATATATATATATAGCAAATACTAAAACTCCTGATGAGCGATTTAAACAAATTAAAAATATTCAGAAAAAAAGGCTAGCCCAGTCATTAGACTCGCCACACTGTATATTCCGTATTTGTGAACAAATCCCAAGTGACATTTCTGATCACCATCGGTATCTCAGGGACTGTTACATGAAGTTTAAATTAAATCTAAATCGGTTGAAAAGACTGTGAATCTGTGCCATCAACAAGCCAAAGAGAAAGTTCTCAGAAAGCATCACAAGATAAAATTATTTTTCATCCAGACTGTATTTTTTGCAAAAAAAGAAGGTAAAAAGGCCATCAAAGTCCTGGGTTCTTGGACAACTGAACATACATTGACATTTGAACGAGGCAAGAGTGAATCAATTGAGGCAGTTGCAAGAAAGAAAGGGGATTATGAACTACTTAAGAGGATATCTGGATTTGATTTGTTTTCTTGTGAAGGAAAGTATCACACGACCTGTAGTCAAAGTCTCCAGAGCAAATTCAAAGGCAATCTGGTAAAGGCTCTGTATATATATAAGATTGTTATGGCAGCTTAACTTAAAATCTAAATTATTGTAATGAAAACCTTAAGTCATAATTGGAAACATAAAATATGAACCAAAATTTGTGTTCTGCCTTATTGACCAGCCTGTTGCAGCCACCAGTTGAGCAACCAAAAGTAGATTAGCTCCCTTGGCCCACAATGGTTTTGTTACATAACCAGTGGTTCTCAATTTTAACAAAACTTTTAATGTTTCAAAAATTATGTCTATATAATACATAAAAACTTGATGAACAGTTCCAGAATACTAGTAGGAACCTTTACTTAAAGAAAAGATGTTTTCTAAATGTCTACTTAATTTCTTAGGCAAAGAAATAGGAAAGACAAACTAAGTTAAGCTGCCATAACAATCTTATATATATACAGAGCCTTTTTGGACCTGATTGCTAGAAGGAAGTCATGTGGTATGCGGTATTATGGTGTATGGAAGATTGATTGGTGATGGACATATTCTTGTGGTGAATGGGGAAATTGTAATGTGTGAATGGGTCGTGAATCAGATTAGCTAGGTATAAGATAGTTAGTGATGACCAGCCTCAACCCCTCCCCATTTTGGCCTTGTGCCATAATTGTGTATTTTTACGCAATAAATACAGTAGAAGTGTCTTCCGCCTTTCTGGTATAGATGTCCACCCTTCCTGTTTTGTTCATGTTTCCTTTCTTTTCCTCTTTTCACATCTTCCTTCTTGGAAAGCCGCAGACATTGCCTTTCGTTCTCTTCTCTGCTTGCCCCCTCTCTCAGGAAGATGCACTAAATCTGCTTTTCCTTTCTTTTCCTTTCCATCTGCCCCAGATTTGATGGTTGAGAACATTCCATCATTTCCAATGGGCAAACCCAGTCCACCACTTTGTTCTAGTTGCTTTCTTAATTATTCATTGTTTTTGCATGTTAATTCTCTTAACATTCATTTACAGAAACACCATCATGCTGGCTAATTCTATCATGATTGGTTACTTAGCAACCACATCACATTTCAGCATTCCTTTTAATCAACACAGCACCATATTGAATTCAACTTAGCATCATGGTATCTTGATTTGTTTTCCCACCAAATTAGTGGATTTATATAACAACATGCCACATGTGGCATTATCTTCATTTCAGCATGTCACCATTTTTGGATTTTTCTTACCAGTCCCAAGTCACTTCATTCAAGTGATTTCATTTAAGTTTAACTTCTCCTTTCATCAAGGAACATAATACATGAACAATTCCTAAGACTTGCCACCTGCATGTGGTTACCATGCTCCTTTTTCTGGACTACTAATTCATCCACATTTGCATATCTACACACTTTGGAACATTTTCACTTGTTTTTAATTGTAATGAGAAGTGATTGAGGAATTCAGAGTCAGAGAAGTGATTGAGGAATTCAGAGTCAGAGAAGTGATTGAGGAATTCAGAGTCAGAGAAGTGATTGAGGAATTCAGAGTCAGAGAAGTGATTGAGGAATTCAGAGTCAGAGAAGTGATTGAGGAATTCAGAGTCAGAGAAGTGATTGAAGAATTCAGAGTCAGAGAAGTGATTGAGGAATTCAGAGTCAGAGAAGTGATTGAGGAATTCAGAGTCAGGTTCGCTTAAAGAAGCTTTATTCAACTAGATCCTCACAGAGAGGTGGTCGCAGTAAAATGGCCGATCAAGAGGGTACAAAGTCAAAGGGGAACAACTTGTTCCCGAGAAGTAGAGAAAGGGGTTAGAGAGTTCCTTCTTTATCACCACATTCTCCGCCGCCCAGGGAAGTTCAAGGCCATAAGGTCATCTAGAGAGGAAGGGTTCAGTGGACTCTCGGAAAGGTACCTTTGATAAAGAACGTCTTCGCTCAAACTGAAAAAAAAGAAAAGAGAAGACAAAATTTAAAGCTGATAGTTTTCGGCTAAAAACAGTGGTCTTTGACGGATCCTAGTAGAACGTCGAAGATTCAATGTGTTAGCATCGTCCCGCGGGGTCCTCTGGTAATTTTCCCAGAGTGGAGAGTGAGGAGGAGTGTTTGACATGTTAGGAGCCTCTAGTTGCTGTGGGTCCCCTGACATAGAGTCATGTTCGGTATTTGAACTCTCCACTTCATGGTTAGACTGGTTAGGAGCCTCCAGCTCCTGCGGGTCCCCTGGCATAGGATAGGGTTCTGTATTTAGATTCTCCGTTCCATCTCCCAACGGAGCCATATGATGCAAAGACACTGTTGTTTCTCGTCCGTTATTGAAGCGCACATGGGCATAGTTTGGATTGACTTCCAGTATTTCGACGGTCTCTACCAGGGGCTCATATTTGTTTCCACGTACGTGGCGCTTCAGGAGAGCCAACTTGGATGTTGTTAACCAAGTAGGTATGGAATCACCTGTAGCTGATTTCCTTTGGAAATTAAATAGGCGTTCATGTGGAGTACAATTGATGGGAGTGGAAAGTAACGAGCGAATGCAGTGAAGGGCTACGTCCAGCACCTTTTCCCAATTAACAATAGAGAGATTTCTTGTTCGCAGAGCCAGGCCCACGGTTTGCCAGATGATGCCATTGTATCTCTCTACTTGCCCATTGCCTTGAGGGTTAAAGGCAGTAGTTCAACTGGTAGCAATGCCTCGAGAATGCAGAAATCCTTTTAGTTCCTCTGACATGAAAGCAGTACCGCGATCAGTGTGTACAAAAGAGGGATTTCCAAAAATAGAAAATAGATTGGTCAAGTGTTTCTTGACGGTAGCAGCGGTAACATCGGCACAAGGGAATACAAAAGGGAAACGTGAGTATTCGTCTACCAGTGTTAATAAGAAGCGATTTCGAGAATTTGAAGGTAATGGTCCCTTGAAGTCTACACTCAATCTTCAGGTTACTCCCGGATGACATAAATCGTTGTGCAAGGTGTGTAACTTGTCTGCCGAGATGGTAGAAGAGCAAATCCGGGATAAGGCGTCCGCAGCTGCATTTTGTTTTCCGGGGCGATATACTATATCGTAACTGAAACAGGCAAGTTCTAATTTCCATCTGGTGATCTTCTCGTTTTTTATCTTGCTCTTACTCTTAGGATTGAACATGAAGGAGACGGATTTTTGGTCTGTTATCAGTTTAAAATGCTTCCCGAGCAATAAGTGCCGCCATTTTCGGATTGCTTCTACAATAGCATATGCCTCCTTTTCGACTGACGAGTGCTTTTGCTCAGCAGGAGTTAAAGTTCTTGAAAAGAAAGCTACAGGCCGACAGTTTTGGATGAGTGACGCAGCAATAGCATGTTCCGAAGCATCGGTTTCGATTTCGAGAGGGAGAGAAGAGTCTATGGCTACCAGGGATGATTTAGCAATCTCTTGCTTCAGGTACTTGAAGGCATCTGATTGTTCCTTAGTGAGAGGATAGCTGGTGACTCTGGTTAGGGGATGTAATTTTTCCGAAAAATTCGAGATCCACCGAGAATAATGGGAGAACATACCCATTGCTCGTCGAAGAGAAGGAAGATCTTGGGGTACCGGTAAGTCCATCTATCCTTTGAGTCTATCTGAGTCGGGTTTTACAGAACCCTTGCTTATCGTATACCCGAGCAAGTCTACCGAAGAGAGTGAATAATGACACTTGTTTTTATTCAACGTCAAACCATACTTTTCTACACTCTTCATGAACTTATTCAAATTGTAGTCATGTTCAGCCTGATTTCTTCCACAAGTGGTGACGTTGTCAATATAGGCGTAGGTTCCTTTGAGGTCTTCTCGCCTGATGATATCATCCATGACTCGTTGGAAACTTGCAACGCCATTAGTTACTCCAAACAGGATTCGGCAGAATTGGTACAGAGATCCCGCAGCTTCGAACGCAATGTATTTACGCTCTTCAGGTTTGATAGAGACCTGGTGATAGGCACTGGTTAAATCAAGAGTACTAAATACTTGATAACTGGCAATCTCGTTTACCATGTCTTCTATCCGAGGAAGAGGATAAGCATCTAGTAGAGTGAACCGGTTTATGGTCTGGGAGTAATCTACAAGTCTCTTCTTGTGATTTTCAGGAGATACTACAAGCGCTTGGGCTCGCCACGGGGAATGAGAAAGCTCTATAATTCCTTCCTTTAGCATACGGGATATTTCTGACTGAATGAATTTCGTGTCAGGTAGGCTATGTCTCCTGGATTTAATCGCTATTGGATGACAATCTGGGGTTAGATTTGCAAACAGAGAGGGGTAGGGGACATTTTTAATGGCGGTCAATTTACAAATGGTGAGGGGTGGAAGCGGCCCTCCGAAAGGTATTTCTAAGGAAGAATGTTCGGATAGGAAGCTAAGTCCAAGAATGACATCACAGCATAGATCGGCCATCACCGATAGTTTGACATCCCTGTACTCCCTACCACTCAGGCGGAGAGATACTACACAGTGTCCGAGAGTAGTGGACGAATGAGAACTGCTAGCCATCAAAATTCTGTCAGAACTAGGCGTGACAGCCAATCCAAGTTTTTTAATTTTATCAGGATGAATAAAATTTTCCGAGCTTCCAGTATCAATGAGTATTCTAACAGGCTCGCCTTTGATTTCACCACACATGGACGAACGAGAGTGTCCCTGAGAAGTTTGGAGAAGTAAATGAAGCAAGAAGAGACTCACCGTAGTTGATAGCCGCTGCAGTAGGAGACCTGCAGACATGAGCAAAATGTCCCCTCTTCTTACAATGTCTGCAAGTTGAGTTCTTAGCTGGGCATCTGGACCTATTGTGCCTCTGGTTTCCACAGAAGAAACATTTCTGTCTGGAGAGGGCGGCTACAGTGGGTAGTTCGTCATGCACGGGCTGTTGGAGCTGACCATTATCCGTTTCTTCAGACCTAGTAGTAGAGACCGAAGCGGTGAGAGAGTCCGGTCGAGCGTACAAAGCTAGTTGCTTCTGAGCCATTTCTAATGCTCGGGCTTGTTCGTACGCTGTATCTAGGTCCAGAATTTTGTTCTCTAGGAGCTTCTGTCTGATAGGGTAGGATGTAATTCCATTTATAAAGGTGTCTCGGATGTATTCATCCCTCGCCTGAATGGCCGTAACAGCCCTGAAGTCACAGTCTTTCGCCAGTCCCTTTAAAGATTGTAGATACTCGTCTACATTTTCATCGGCGCGTTGTTTGCGAGTCGCCAACAGGTGTCGGCAGAAGATAATATTCTTGGGCTGCACGAAAACTTCCTCCAGAACATTCATGGCTGATTCGTAATCGCTAATGTCTGAGATGTATTTATAAATGGCCGGAGAGACGAGATTTATTAGTAGACTCAACTTATGTTCATCCGTTACTGGGGTCGGTTGTTGAGTTCCGCAGACTGCTCCGAGAAAAATATGGAAGGATTTTTTCCAGTGTCACCACGTATCTGCTGCGTCTAATTTTGAGGGATTTACATCCAGTCGTTCCGGCTTAAGGTATTTTTCCATGTTGCAGATCTTAGTTGAATAAATTGTAATGAGAAGTGATTGAGGAAATCAGAGTCAGAGAAGTGAATGAGGAATTCAGAGTCAGGTTCGCTTAAAGAAGCTTTATTCAACTAGATCCTCACAGAAAGGTGGTCTAGGTAAAATGGCCGATCAAACGGGTACAAAATCAAAGGGGAACAACTTGTTCCCGAGAAGTAGAGAAAGGGGTTAAAGAGTTCCTTCTTTATCACCACATTAATATTTTACCTTTTACCAGATGGTGTCTCCTTTCAGGTCTTACAAATCAACAAATGTACATATTTGTAATTAAGTTGTTGGTTGTTTGCCAACAATAAAACTTTGGCCTTTTTATTAAGAACTCTGCCATTATTGTAACTCAGTTTTTAGTGTCAATATTTTCTTGTATATTCTTTATATTAAGATTTCTTGATAAAAAACAGCAACCCCTCTGTGGGCCGCCACAAGCCTATAAAAGCATTTAACAGCCAAATGGACATTACTACTGCAGTAAGGACTGGTTGCCAATTAGGCCAAAATGATAAATTGAAACCAATGTTTAGTGGATAACAGAATAGAAGAAAGTATTATGAAACATGCTAAGTCTAGAAGTGGGAGTGGTTCCTCTGGTACAGGGCTCAGAGGCCTGCATATCAACTATGGTGCCTATCAATGGTGGGTAAGAACTTCAAGTGAAGTTCCTGTTGGCTACCTACAAATTAGCAGATGAACATTATGCTAGTAATCAATAAAGGGATCTTAGTAGCACAGAAAAGTACAAAACTGAAAAGCAAATTACAAGAACTGTTGATGTTATCTGTAATTTCAATAATCCATTCACCATGCTAGACAAAAACAAAGTTTATTGCATATCATCAGGAGTCCCTGCCTCGGTAGAGGTTAAGCATGACATACTTCCTGCGAATATGTGGCATTATGGTATATGCAGGATTGAGAGGTGATGGATGAGTCATTGTGGTGAATGGACAAATTGTAATGAATGAATCGGTCATGATTCTGATTAACTAGGACTAGGATAGCTAATGAAGACCAGCCTCTCTCCATCTCCCTTCAGCCTTGTGTCACAATTTTATATTTTTTACTAAATAAATAATCATACTTAGAGCTGAATCTACTGGAAGAAAATGTAAAGAAGATTTCTTTGCAAACAGGCTGGAAATTGTCAAAACATTTTTTGACCTTATTAAGTGATGGAAACTAAAGAAAGACTCTATGTGAAATGAGTAAAAGTCAGTGACAGTTACATCATCATCATCATCCAATAAGGAAATAGTATACAAACACCAATGAAATATCACTTTTGAGGAAATCTCAGAAATTATTTTAAAAATGGCATTACAAAAGTGTCCTGTTGTTGCGGACCCGATAGCGGTGCAGATCTGGCCTACGAAAATAAGGCCTTGTGCCAAACACTACACCCTACTACCGGATCCCCAGACAAAGTAAAAAAAAGAAAAATATAAAGACGTGCTCTTTCCACCGTACAAACGTACAAAGTGAAAAGAAGTAGACAGGCAAAACAACAAAAGGTTAAGAACAAACATAAATTTTTATTAGGGTTTAACAAGTAAATTCGTCTTCTGTGAAGACCTTCAGTAAATCTACTGGAAATATAGTTGAAGAAGAGGCCAAGTAGATTGTAACTTGTCTTCAGTGAGATTACTGGAAATATTGTAGTGAATGAAATTTAATTGTCTTGAGTGAAGACCTTCAGTAAGATACTGGAAATATGGTAGTTGACAAGATAAGAATCCACGCCAAAATTCAAATCCAAGATTGCTATTAGCGGGAACGAGTTCTTCGAGAAGAAAGGTTCAGAAAGTCAGTTGTAATGCATAGTGAACGCACGGCAAGGAAAAATACTCACTGCGAGAGTTTATGATTGTGAGTGTATGTAATTCTTTTTAAAGTAACAGGTTCTGAAAGTATGCGTTCGAAGAATGTGAAAAATGCTTGTTCATCAGGTTGGAAGTTGGCGGCTCGGTTGATGTTAGCTTCTGTCATGAATGAAGGCGACGACCGTGTCATATGTATTAAGATACCGAGACGAGCCATGAGGTCTAGGCAAGGTTTTTTGCCGAATAAAATGTCTCTGTCTGTATATATGGGGTTACCGACGAGAGACAAGTGAGCCAACCCAGCCGATGGTCAGACGACCACGGGGGCGACTAATTTTGAAAAGCCAAATTTGCCGTGACGTCAGCGCAAAAGCGCGCGAAAAAAATGAATTCTTCCTCATCTTCGGCTAAGACAACGGTTTACTACTATAACCGGTCGAAAGTGAGAGGAAGGGGTGAAAAGTCGCGCGTGCGTCAAAATGAAGGTGGGGGTAGTGATATATCCCACACTGTAATATTTAGTACTGACATGTTCAAAAAATCCTCAGTTAAAATAAAAACTACAGATTCTATATCGAAAGGGGTGGGGTGAAACAACACCCCCCCCACAAAATATATTTCCCCTGAGCTTTATTTTAATAACTTATTAATTCACTATGAATAGGTCCTGAAAATTTTGTTTGAATGGAATAATTCCCTGATTTTTGGCAAATATAAAAAAAACAAAAAACAGGTGACGATATTTTGCTTTCATTGCAGAAAAAGTACCCTTAAAGAAAAACACAATCTGAATACTTTTTAATTGAATATTATTTTCAAATCAATAAAAATAAAATCGTAAAAGAAAAAAAAACACCTGATAAATATTTACATCGCAACTTAATAGATACGAAAGTAAAATTATATATAAATTACAAAGATTTGCAAGAATTTTAAAATTATGATTATTTTCAAATTAAAATAATATATTAACATAAAAATTAATAATTATCAAATTCATTTTTTAAATTTTAATATGTTAATATTAAAAAAAAAAAAGAACTGTAAGAAAAGATTAATTACGAAACAATGGTTTGAAAAGTGGGTGCTAGCTGTAGATACTTTAAAACTACACGTGGTGGAGGCAGTCGTATTATCTTACAGTCGCTTGTAAGTAATTTTAATAATATTTATTTTCTATTGCAGTGAGAATTTTTATCATCATCCCCGGATTATAATATACCCTTTTGACAACTTTAAAAAAATATTTTCATGAATAGGTAATTGTCAGGTTTCTTTTTTTTCATCGCCAGTTTTTCCACGTGTGTTTTCGTTTACTTAGAGGAAATTTAGTTTTTAGTTTATGATTTGTAGGAAAATATTGTTGAATTTTAGTTTTTGAAAATTAATTTAAAAATATCAGATAACTTACCTCAACACAACAGGTATCAACATTTCTCATTAAGAAAGTGGAAACCGGTAATAATAGTATGTTGTAAAAGTTTTTTGGTTTTTGGGGGTTTTTTTTTTTAAACCTTTTCGTTTCTAAAAAAATGATTTGGTTTAAAATGAGTAGCCAAATCTTAAGTTTGTGGGAGATGTGAAAATAAGAAAAAGTTATCTGTCTCAATTTTGTTTGTACAGAAATCCTTCAAGTTTGTAACATCGTTTCGACCGATCTGTTCTTTACCCTGTGTCACGTGTGTGTACCATAAGAAAAGAATAAAAACCTTATTTCCTACGCATTACAGTACACCTGACTGAAGCTTGTAAGTGTAGAGAATGAATCGGCCGAAACTAACATCAAGAGAGTACGAAGAAAGAATTATTAGAACAAAACTTGGAATGCTGATTCTTTTTTAAAAAAATAGAAGTCTTATGTGTTGGAACGTCTTTTCTGAATGAGAGATTGTTATATCGAATCGAAATATTAAAAATCAGGATTTCTCAAGAATTTAAAAATGATACGTTCAAACTTAAAATTAGCTCCCTCCTCCCATAAAGTATATCTTCTATCGGTTGAATCAACCCTCTTCCTAATACATGCTCTAAAATGTTTTTTTATTTATTATATGATCATTATTCGGAGTTAAATTGAAAATTTTAATTAGAGTATGTTCAGAAAGAACGATGTGGTTCGAGGCGGAGACATTGATACAATTGCCATGGAGTCCCTGGCCCCTCAGCAGAGGATGAGATGATTAAGGTTGTGCATCTCATGCATTGAGCAAAAAGGAACATAATTTATTAATGAAACCTGACTGGTGTCATTACAGATTTTTTTTCCTTATTGGTAGCACAACTGATTTTCATGCACAATGCAATTGTCAGGTGTTGATTGAAAACTGCAATCAGCACCTGACAATTGTATTGTGCATGAAACTCAGTTGTACTACCAGTGAGTAAAAAAATGTATACTATTTACTAGGTATCCCAAATTTTTATTTTTATTTTCAATATATCTAAAAAAAACCTTTTCATGCATGCATATAGAGCTTTGATAAAACATAAACAATGGTACCAAATTTATGTTGCTCACCCAAAATTCGCAACTGAGTTATGACCATTCAAAGGTGACTGGATTTTCTGTCTTTAGTGTGATTGGGCCAGAAGCCCATTTTAACAGTGTATATGTGAAGAAGCTACAGGCTTCAAACAAGTGAAAAATCATAAATGCAATGTCATTTAGCCATAAAACAAAGATAATACTAATGGAATTAATAATTATAAGATAAGACCAGCCTAAATGGGGTGGGGGCATCACATTCGATCCTAAAAACAGTGCAAAAATAACAGAAGGCAACTTTGACCATTCATATAAATTTCAATTCTACAGTTAAGTCATTGAAACTTCTTAATATGCCTCATAGCATCTTGGCGATTAAGCTAAATTTTTTTCATAGGAGTACATGAGTAAAACAACTCTTATTTCATCATGTAAGTACAGGCAGAAGCAAAACGTGATAGAAAGGTAAAAAAAAATATCTGGTGGGGGGTACAATCCTGAAACATTTTGGATGAGGAATTCTATAAAACAGTTATTTTGTCTATAATATTAAAACTTTTTCTTGTAAATGTATTAGATATTTTTTTTTTTTTAATGCAATTTTTGACTTGCCCAAAAAGGACAGACAACACGAAAACTTTGCAACTTGTTATACAAATGGAATTGGTGGTCAATTTTTCAAACAAATGCTTGTAAAACCTTAAAACTCAGTTTTAAAATTTAAAAAAAAAATTGAAATGAGTAAAACTACATTTATTGGAACTGATGAAAAAGACTTTTTGATTTCTATAACCAATATTTCTGGAACATTCCAGATTCTACCATCACTTGAAAGTGGCATTACACCTAAGTCCCATCTTAAGACAAAAGTTGACTCAACCTGTGGAATGTCACTCACCAAAAGCCATCAGAAATAATTGTTTCTCTACCCTTAGTTAGAGCTAGAAACTTGATTATTGCACTGGTTGGAGATGTAATGTCAATGACTTGGCCAATGTAGAAACTGGAATCATAGTATATGGCAACCCATTGGCCTTATCTCTCGTATCTGAAGATCACTTGATATGGCTCTTCTTCATCACAGCTACTAGAGTTAGTCATTGGGTCAGTCTTGATCATTGCTTGAATCTTTTTTAGTTAGGTACCTCCATGAGATTGCTAAAAAGAAGAGCATAGCATGTTGAAAAAGACGCCAAACTTGATGAAAACAAAATTTTATCATCTAAATGTTTGTTATTATTAAGAGGAAAGATCAAAGTATTTTGGGGGTATGTTTTTACATTTTTTAATTGTTCCTAGCACGTCTGAAATTTTTGTTAAAATCTTTTTTTTTTAGTCAGCAAAATTGGCAGATAATTGATCATGACAACCATTTATTTCCATTTTATAAAAAAAATGAAAATCTCAGTTTGAAATTCTTTTAAAAATCTATCATTTTAAAACTTATTTTAAGAACATCAGAAATTATAATGTTTATTTAAAATATTTTGAACCAAGCTTAACTTAGCTTCTGTGCCGAAAAGATGTAATTTGAAAATAAAACAAAGCAGGTCATGAATTTCACGTCACTTGACAGGTGTTGAATGACATATTGACGGATTACGTGAAGATAATTCCTTCTACAGAAGGAGAAAATTGAAGTTATTTATATTTAGAAAATATATTATAAAGAAATTAAAATAAGACTGTTAAGAGTGAGATTGAATTTCATAAGAAAGGTATCATTAATTTATAGGTACCTTTCTCATGAAATTTTATCAGAAGTGTACATAAAATACTATAATTTTATGTACATTTACTACATGTTTCTTTGTTATTTGTATTTCCATTCATTTTATTATTAATTTTGATATTTCATTTATGGAAAAATGTCATAAGTGAGATTAATATAAAAATAAGATCATATAAACTTCATAAGATGATAGTGATACTTGTAGGTACCCTTCTCAGTTGAAATTGAAAAATCAAATTAACTTCTCCATATGTGTTTCGCAAAAGTAAAGGTCTTAACAGCAGAGAACAATGCTTAACTCAAATAACACAACTTAATTGTATTCTGGTTGGTCTTCCGTACTTTATAATTACAGCCTGATTATAAACACAAAATTACATTTCTTAATTACTGCGGGTCTTCTGATTGGTCAAAATAATACAACTTACTTTTCTTTCTCTTTTTTTTTCTCTCTTTTTTCTTTCTCTCTTTTTTTTCTTTCCAATAAACAAATATGAGTGTAAAATTTAATTAAAATATGTATTTTGAGTTTATTTTTTTTAATGCTTATTTACTTACTCGGTAAGTAATTTACTTTATACGACTTCAGAATAAACATAAGAAATACAAGAAAAAGATTTAAACTCTCCTAGAAACTGAAATGTTCTTCGATGAAACAAGTATGATATTTTAAAAGCTCTGGGGCTTTTTAAGCGGATGTCAGTCAGGGCAGCTGTTGAATTCAAGAAATTTCACACTTTTGGCCCATTTTGTCACTGTAAGCTAGGCCAATTTGGGACACCTACTATTAATATAAAAAATAAATTATAGCTCTGTTATTATACATTGAGCACTATTTTGTTAGCACCAACACTCATTGTGAAATATTTTATGTTCATGTTGTGTATGTATGTATGTATGTATATATATATATATATATATATATATATATATATATATAGTAAAATTAGGTCTTCAAATGTCACATGATATGCAAGTATATATAAAACATTGACTCACTGTTGTTACACACTGTTCCAAATAGAATCATTTGTGTGGCATAATCTGCTGGGAATAAGTAAAGGTACTTTAGTGATCACCTACTTCAATAATTAAATGCATATGGTTTCTTACAGGAACATTTTAGTACATGAAATAATGGTGGTGAAATGTGTACATGTATAAAATAACAGACCAATTGATTTGCAATGCAAGATAACATTTATTAGACAAATTAACAAAAGGAAAGTTTAAAACAATTTCTTTTGTTAGCCTTAAATTGTATATACAATGAAATGTATATCAATAAGTATGACTTACTTTGTTAGTGTTTTATGGGTGTAGTGTTCACAGCCCTTTTAGCTTCAGTGTGAAAAGTTCATGACACCAGTTCGAAAGAGGAATAACCTGGAAAAGAGAGTTACTTTAGGGTTCACATGTTTTTATATTCAAGAGCTGCTGCTGATATAAATTTTACTTCATAGCTGCTACTGCTATTATGTTTAATGTCACTACATCACAATTAGTATTTGCTGTGGTTTTGTCCAAAAAGAAATCCTCACCTTATTGATTGTATACCTGGTAACACCAAAAAGCACAAAAGAATATGTTCCTAATTTGAACAACTCTTGGTACAATATAGTTATGATCTTGTAGTTTATCATACTAAACTAAATTTACTTTCTGGGTTAAATGATGTGTTTCTTCAGATACTTTTAATTTTAAGTGTAAGTCAACAACATCCTTTGTAATGCAACATAATTTATAAATTTATTTATTTTCTTTACTCAAAAGCTCTGTGTCCCATATACATATATAAGAAATGATAATTTGTGATGCAAAGATTGCCTAATATAGCAATGTTTTAAGTGATATATTTCATGAGAATCTTGAACATTTATTTAATCCTCAGATTTTTATAATTTTGAATAATTAAATTTTCAGTTTTATAATTAATTCTCCCAGTCTTAGTAAATAGAAAAAATGAATTTCCAATTTGTTCATCGGATCTTGCAGCAATAAACCAGTTAATGCTGTTCACATTGAACAGGTTTAATAATACCTTTATTAATACAGCGGTCTCAGTGATGAATTTAAAAAAAAAGTTTTTCTTGTTAATAAAAAAGGATAACAAATAGTATAACAAGATATGTGTATCCGTGTTTAAAATGAATTAATGGTTCAATTGAACAGTTGGTATTTGGTTGAAACTATTCAAGAGAGAATATTAGTTGCAATGTTTTCTCCTAAAAGAGCAATTCAAAGAATCAAATATTGTCTGCTAGAAAGGAGAAAGATTAGCTATTCTCTTTTCTTTTTATCTCTTACACATAAATCTCATGATCAATCATCTTAAAAGTTGATCTAACAAAACTTAATAGCATAATGAGGTTAATGTGTTATTTTTGTGCAGCACTGACAATGTTTGTTCTAAAAACATGATCCTGTTGCTACTTTTGGTCCATGAGAGAATTTCAAAAAAACTCATGAAAAGTACTCTGGTATACTGACATTAAATTCTTCCATAACTTATGCAATTTGAAAAACTCTCTTAACAAAAGGAATTCTAGTGTAGTACTTGTGTTAAGCATATTAGATATACTCAGGCTGATGAGAAGGGAAATAAAGCTATCGAAACAATGTGTGGACCAGAACAATTTATATATTAATTACAACAAAAGCATTAAAGTAATCTTCAAAGGCTTTTTTATTTCTTTTACAGCACAATGACATCCTTACAGCGACAACTTGAGAGACTTCGGCTTCCCCAGACTAAAGTTATCCAGTCATATGACCAAAAAAAGAAAGTGTCTTTACTCTTTGACAAAGGGGAAGCTGCTAACATTGAAAAGAAAGCCTTCTACGAAATTGGTAAATTGACTTCTTTTTATTGATATTTTAAGCAACGACACAAACTGGATGAAAAATTATTCTTTTTCCTTGTGATTTTTATATTTTTCATAAAAAATGAGAATGTTTTTATTAAAAGAAAAGAAATTTCCAGGGCACATATTTTTCTAACAAGATTTCTTAAATATTCAGCCCAGCAGATGTAAATAAATTACATACTGTTTAATCATATATACTCCTGTATTCTGACTTCATCTATAGTGCGACTGCTTGAATTTTTTGCATGAATTTTTACCACCCTCTCCCCGACTCCAAAAAGTTTTACCTGTGTATAGCACAACACCCACTAGTTTTGCATAAAAGAGCGATCACAAAAACTCGCACTATACTCAAGTATAACACTGATTAAATGTTATAGTCTATGTTAAGAATGAATAAGCTAAAATCAAATTTTTATACGTATTTTTTTTATTTTTAGTCGCTCTACACATTTTTTTGCCCTTGATTTTTTTTTTATTATTATTTTTATTTTCCCTCATGTGAGAGCTGATAAACCGATTTTGTTGCATTTTAATTTTTGCTATATTTAAGTATTACCATTTTATAGTAATGTGTATTTTTGTTGCCCCCCCCCTTTCATTATAAATTGCTTTTTAATATGTCTGCTTTTATTGCTCTAGTAAAATTAATAAAAGTTCAGTTGACTTATATTTCGACAAACTTCAAAGTTTCATGGGCACACCACTCATTAGGGTCAGATAACTGTACTGAATTACCAAATGTCATATTTATACTCTGCATAAGAAGCTCGTCAGTACTTAAATGGGGAATGCTTGCGATGGAAAGTACTGTTAAGCAACCTTTCATAAATCGAGGTATATTTTGGCTTTAAATAACCCACAAAGAGTTGATAAGCCATAAAAAAAGCCCAAATCAGTCAATCTTAACAAAAATTCTGCTTACCTTGAAATATGTTAAATTCTCAAAATTTTATATATTTTAATAGGTGTTATTGATGTGTGTGTGTATATATATATATATATATATATATAAAACAGTTTAATGGTATGCTATATTTATGGGTTAAAGTCCTGTGTCCACTTTATATATAAAGTGGCCCACAAAAATTTACCATAATATTGGAGACTAGGGGAAATCTGATAATTCTATTTGTATGTAACTGTAAATGTTGGTGTGTCTACATATGTAAAAATATTAGAAGGGTTGCCAAAAAAATAAGGAAAATTTCTGACCCAGAATTTGCTCCAAGTCATATAATTTGGTGCTTCTCTTCAGACTAGTTTTTGTTGACCATATGAAGTGGCATAACCAAAATGGCTATGAGTGAGTTTGGCTGAAATTAACCAGCAACTAAAACTAACCCTGGCTCATTGTGTGTGCATTTAATTCCAAATCGTAGACTGGCTTGAAAAGTCATTTTTGTTCCCATGGCAGTAATTTTCCACCCAGGGATAACCCTGAACCTGTATGTCACATTTGCTCATTTGTTGCCAAAACAAACGATCGTCTAGGGAGTCAACTGAGAGCTCATGAAAGAGCCAAGCAACTGTTAATTTAAGAAAGTGGTCATACTTGAAATTGCGTTGATAGCCATCATGTGCGCACACACACACACATCCCTCTCCTTACTATCTTCAGAATTTTGTGTAATGTAATAACAAAAAATAAAGGCAAGTTGTCTTCAACCAAAACAACCTCTCCATCACTTAAATCTGCTTATTTTGAAACCTTTTTTTTCTTTTTCTATTTCCCAGGCATCAATGGCTTTAATGAATTGCAGAATTTTGACAAAGTCTTTATGGAATTTGAGTCTGACCTTTTCACTGAGGAATCCATTCAGGTCAATCGGTCAGTGCAGACACAAGAGGTGAATGACAAACTGAATGCTGTTATAAAACGATTTCTGTTATGCGTCTCTCCTTATTGCCTTCTGAAACCAGCACAGAAAACTTTGGAATGGCTTCTCCAAAGGTAGATACCAACTCTTTCTTTTCTTCTGTCCTTTTCAGCCCTCAACCTTAGAATTCATGTAAGAAGAATAATGCTTCTCTCCTGACAAGAAAGGGGCAAAAAGACAGTGTTTTCTCTTTCATATCCTGATTTAAAGAAAATGACTTGTATAAGTTTTTGCAAAACAGGAATTTTTTATTTATTTATTTTTTTAAAGTTTATTACAATTTTGTCAAAATTCAGTACTGTGTTTGTGTGTGATATAAAGAACATGGGGGGTCATTTATTGATTACACTATTGAGACTACATTTTTATGAATGCATGCTTATGTAAAATGTAGCAGAAGAAATTAAGTAAATGTCTTAATTTTTAACTTAAAATGGATAATCCTAACAATATTCATTTGTCAAGTCTTCATTAAATAAAATCTTGTTTTTAGTTCATTAATTCCAATAATTTTTTTTCTTGTGCAATCCCAGAACTTTCAACTGATGTAAATTTGCTGAGAAAAAGAGTCTTTGTACAATTTGAGTGCAATGTCAAATATAAATATCAATTTGAATAAAATTGTATTTGTTGTCCAGTTACATCTTGAAAGAACTTGATTATTTTTCTGCAGTTGTTGGACTTTGAATTTAGTTGATAAAATTTTGTTTGTTTTTTACAAGTTTTCTTTACAGTTCATATTTATTAAACAAAAAATAAAGTTTGTTTGTGGAGACAATTTTTTAACAAATTTGGTAAACAACACTGGAATATTTTTGTATGTGTTTGTTTGTTATGGAACTCCTAAAAAGTAGATTTACAGCTGGAAATTGCTGATTTGCTTTCATTTCAAATCCCTATTAATGTCAGTAGGAGATATAATGCTGGCATTAAATTTAAATAAAAACCAGATATGTAGTTAAGATATCTACATTGGATGTCTGAAGTTTATACCAGTTAATAGCAAAATACTTTTCATTTTTATGTTGTAACCTTTTTTTTATTATGAAAATAATAGGATTGCCATTTTAATGTTATCTGTCCTTGAATAAGTTTTCTTCAAAGAAAGAACGATGGTCGATATGCTGGTTAAATAATCAATCAATCAATCTTCAATGAAAGAGAACTTTTTGCAAGTATTTCTCTCTTGAACGACCGAACTGTGTTTGGAGGAAACTGTAACCTGAAATTTGTTTTACATTTGTAGATTTGATATTCATTTGTACAATCCTAATGACTTGATGAAATGTGTGCTACCTTATCATGAAGACAAAATATTTATACGTGTCGTGCAGCTTCTTGATCTTCAAAATGATGACAGGTGGAAGTGGCTCCTTAGTCTACAGGTTGGTTGCTTCGTTTTTTGTTTTTGTTATGCAAAATTCTTTTTTTTTTTTTTTTTTTTTGTGATTACTCTTAACGTCATTGTAACAATATGTTGATTAGTTCAAAGAAAATTATGACATTTAACAATAAAAATAGAGGCAGACCTTGCATACAAAATGTACACTTGTTTGTGCTGTAATTGGGTTCGTCTGACCAGTATATTTTTCTGTTGGAGATTCAGAATGAAACCTTCAATATATATATATTTTTTTTCCTTGTTGTATTTGTTACAAACAAACAAACTCATTTTTGGATCCTGTTTGTTGATGTTAAAGGAAAAATCTCTAACCTTCATTTAAAGAATCTACACTGCAACGTCTCTGCAAGAAAGGATCTCTCACAAAATGTCACTTTTTTGTGTCATGTTTAGCATAAGTTTTTAATTTGTAACAGCAGTATTCAGTGTGCAGAAAAACATGATGTGCATGCCATCAACCAAACCTAATCCTGTGTATACCAAGACTGGAATCCAAATGACTGCTCCCAAAAACCTGCTCCAAATCGGTCGGACACTTAGACATGATAAGCATTATATCTCTTTAATGCTAAGTATTACGGCTGCTCTGAAAGATTATATCACAAAATGTTATTTTTGCCACTTGAATTTTGTTTTAAAAGGAGTCACTTCAGTTTCCCTATTGTAACCTAAAAAAAAAAAAAAGAATCCACTGTACAGTTGTGTGTTGAGTGATGTTTTAATGTTCTCAGGGTTTGAACAGGTGCTGGAAAATTCACTGGGCCTTTTCCAGGGCTTAATTCATTAAAGTCAAAATGCCAAACCCCAGAAATGTTTTTTTAGTCGACAGCAATATTTGGCATTTGTTGCGAACAGTAGTTTGATTCTTTGATTAGAGTGAGTTTGTAGTGACTTCTGTATTTTCTCGTCTAGGTGATGAGTAAGAAAGTGTGAAAAAACATGAAGGTGTGTCTTCTCTTAACTGCTACCCTCACTCAACAAGAAAAGAGGAAAAGCAAGGATAAAAGACATCAGAGACAAGTAAACATCTTGGTGAAAGATAAATTAATTCACACTCATTGAATTTGTAAATAAAAGGGAAATAAATTATTTTACAGTAAATAAAATACATTTTATTCATATGTTAATTTCAAAAATAGAAAAACCTTTTGATCTCAAGTCAACGGTGAGGTCCCGTTGAAAAAGTAGATACTTTACATGTCCCGTCCCCGTGTCAATGTGTATCTATGTGTAAACTACGTTTGTCTAAATTGTTGCCAAAAGTAAAAAGTTTGAGAATCAAATTTGACGCAAAGAAAATACAAACAGGAAGGCTGATAGAATAGAAAATGTGCCTTTGATGTGTTTTCTTAGCATAGGATAGAAAATGCGTGTTTGAAAAAATAAGAAGAATGTTATTTTTAAAGTTTGTAGGCTAATAATGACCTGTATTTCTAGCTTTTGTTGTAAGTGTGAAAAAATGATGAAATAGATTAAAACTTATTTGGCTTCTATTGCTTGGCTTTAAAAGTTCAATCTGGCAATCCTGTCACTTTAATTTTGTATTTCTGCCATAGATGGCTAGAAAATGTAATGGGAATACCTCCTAGACATTTGACCAGATGTCATAACATTTGTGAACTTAAAAAAAAAAACCCCCAAAAAACAAACAAAATGTTCCCTAGCCCAAGTCCTCCTCTACAGTGCTGTCAAACATGAATGATGTTTTATTTCCAGTGAAACTGCAGATTTTTGTGTCCCTTTCAAAAGACATTGAACTGTTTCTGATGAAATATGAGAGTGATAAAACATTGCTTCCTTTCCTTGCAGATGATCTTTTTAGCATGACCAGGAAACTGCTAAGATTTGTAAAGGAAGAACACACTAAAAAGATAATTACATTTTTCAAACTGAATGAATTTGTAAGAATTCTGTCAAACCCAAACATGCATAAAGATACTGAAAAGATTTCTGGCAGAGATGGCTATGCAAAATTTAATCAAAAATGGAAATGTGACATTTAGATTTGTTTGTCTTTGTTGAAATTCTGCATACAATGTTCATCACCATTATTGAGAAACTTCTGGCAAAGTCTCCACCGACAATATGAAACCGCAAACTCTGGTTGCACAGTGCATTATCATGGACTATTTGGTCACAGTTGGAGATGCTGGGAATGTTCCCATGACAAAGGCTCTTCTCTGCAGTGCCAGAACAGCATACAACCAATATGTTGAGGCTGAGAAGAAAAGAAAAGGCAAGAAGAAGCAGTTGGACAAAAACTGAAATCTATGCTTATGGAAATTGAAGAACTGAAGGCCAAAAAATATATGCTTGAAAATTGTACGCAAGATTTGCTCAAGTTGGCTGACAGCTGATCAGACACAGAACTTCACACTTATCGCAGTGTCCAATGCCATGCGAAGATCTGCAAAGGGCAAATCCATAGAAATATCCAAATTGGAAGACTAGCTGAATGCTAAACTAAATGAAAACTGAAAAAAATGTTAACTTCATTGTGCCCTGTCCGATGTACAATGAAAGCCATAAGAAGTAGGGGAAGCTAAAAATGTGTCGTCTTTTTGTGAAATTTTCTATTTGTATTTCTGTTCATTAAAACCATTATACTTCACAGGAAATGTGCAACAGTAAGAATTAATGTGTATAATTCAAAAATTTCAAATGTAGTAGAACTTCAAATGCTAAACAAAATGTGTAACATAAGCAGGTCTGCATTTAGTTGTATTTTAGCCTTCAACACTTTGATTTCTTCACTGCTTTCAACTGATCCATGTGACATGAATTATTGGAGCCAACAGCAGGTTTTCTTTGGGCGTCTCATCTGTTAAACTATTAAAAAATAAATTGTAAAGTTTGTGTTTTTAAAATTGATAATCATTCACTTTGTGTGTCAGTTTTGGTCCTTGAAACATCTTAACATAGTTCTGGAAAAGTCTTGGAATTTTTTTATGCAAATCTGTGGGAACCCTGTGTTCTTTCACCCTGTGTTATTTTCAGTTGTGATTGATCATTAACCAAAATGAAACTTTATTCAGTAAAATCCTTCTTTATTCTCAACAAGGTGATTACAAATTATATATATATATATATATATATATATATATATATATATATAATTAAGAAAGCAGAGATTTTAGAAACTGAATGTAATATTTTATTTTTTGAAACTGATATTTTGGTTTTGTTCCATCAATTTAAACAATAAAAGTAATAATAAAGATTTTTATTGTTGAAACCAATTGGTTTGATGAAGCAAAATTGAAATATCGGTTTTGCGAGATAAAATATTATCATGGGTTTCTAAAGTCTCCACTTTCTTAATTATCATTTGTTCTGTTCTTACATTGAGCTCTCTCTGGATCTATATCCTCTTTGGAGTTATCCATATGAATGACCAAATAATTTTATCATATATATATATATATATATATATATATATATATATATAACAACAATTTATGAGGTGTTGGTAATTAAGTAAACCTTTTTTTTTAATTATGTGAAACTAATTTTATAAAGAAATTAACCAAATTATTATTTATTTTTATTTTTTCAGAAAGATGGAGATCATTTACCACGTCAAGCAATTATCAGTCATTGTGTCAGTGACTTGAATTTTCTTTTGTTTATTCAAAACATGGTCTCAGATTATGTTCAGGTGCGTGTTTGTATTTGCAATATTTTATTATTATTATTGAAACAATAAAAATATGAAGTAACCACCAATGATTTAATTAGTATCAACTGTATTTCATTACATCTCAGAAATAAATAAATAAATATATATTTACAAAAATATTGAATACTAATAACTGTTTCAACATTTCAGCAAAAATATTATGCCAAAACATTCTTTGTTTTTGCTTTTCTAGGAATTTTCCAAATCTCCTCCAGTGGAACCCCGACTTCGGCATGTCTTTGTGTTCTACACTCAGGTTGTATGTGGAATTCTAAATAGCCAGGAGCTATCGGAGAAGCTTACTGGTGTTGTGATCCCTTTCATGGGAGAAGGTCTTCGTGGGAAATTTACAGATTACAGATCAAGCTCCTTGATGATTTTAGGCATTATTCTCACTCATTGTAAACTCACAGCTGCTGTCCTGAAATCATTTCTTCTTAATCTCACAAAAGTGAGTAACTTTTTCGGTGGATTTAACAAGATTTTTTTTTTTTTTTTTTTCCCTATTCTGCTATTATTGAAAGTGCCAATTTTAGTGCCATGTTACTTTGCTTTTGTAGAATTTGAAAATATTTAATTGAATTATCTCCCTTGAATAAGTGTAAATGTGGGCCTAGTCTGGAATTGACATTTTAAATTATCTACGAGTTCTCTGACATCATTTTTGACCACATATTTTAAACTTTCTTCATTGATTGTTTGATTTTTGCAACTGAAGCATCCACTTTGTTTTCTTAAATAAAATTTATTGTATTATTGATTGTTCACTAAAAATTGAATTTATATTCCTTGTAGAGTTATCCTAATTCAGTTCAAATCAAATGTACAAAACAAAACCTGTAGTGTGTCTGTGCTGAGTTTAAGTTTTAAATTATGAACTAGTAATATAATTCTTAAATTGCATAATCTTAGGAAAGTATGTTATTATATAACTCAGTTTGCTTTTATAATAAATTCCATAAAATCAGGTGAAATGAAAAAATTGTTAAAATGATGAAAAGTGAAAAGATTTATTTTTTTCTGAATAATAGTCTTTAAATTTTTATTTCAGTACACAGTTAACTATCCAGATACATTTGAAGAGGTTTTGTGTTGTATTATTCTAATATTCCACACACAGAATATAAAGAAATTAAAAAGAAGGTGAGTCATAATATTTAAGAGTAAAATGCTTTCATTTTAAACCTGAATTGCTTTTCATCTTTTTTTTTTCTACTTTTGGTTTTAAATTTAAAAAAAAAAAAAAATTGTATCCAGAACTGAAAATGAAAAAATATGTGGCATAAAATTTATAAAACTCCAGAAATGAGTATTTTCTTTGAGAAGGAAAGTTGCAAAACATTCATCCCTACTCATGAATAAATGTTTTAACATTGTTACGAAAAAGTTGAAATAACTAAAAAAAAAAAAATCTTTTAAATACAAGTCTACGAAAGGATAGACTTATTTTGAATTTTAATTCATATAATTATATGTGCTCAAAAATTGACAAAGCAAAAAAAAATGCTGTTCTTAATGTTTTACTAAGTAAAACATTAAGAACAGCCTTTTTTAATGCATTAAAATTTGATGTATTTAAAAGGTTTCTGTATCCACAAAAAATTGACTCAAATACCATCCAATATAATTGTTGGTATTGCCAATGTACATTAAAGTCTGATAGCAACTTAATTTAGAAATAAAAAACAAAATTACCATCTAGGTTATTAGGAAAATAAGTCACTAGGTAACAACATAACTGTTAATGGAGCTGACTCCTACCTAGGATTGAACTCACCATCTAGACATTTACTCCTCAGTTTAATGGATGTGTTTTAAGCAGTGACAGTAGATTATTTTCTTTACTGCTAAAGTGGATTTAACCAATAGGCAGTATTTAAGGTTTTTGAAATTTCTCCTCAGGGATGATTTTTCTATTGTTTGGTGAGGTTCTGTCATTTTGTTTGTTGAGCAAGATCCTGTTTCAACAAGAACATTGAAACCATTTTTTAGTAACTTTTTTTTTAATCAATTTTCCATGACTAGGAATAATTTATACAAGACAAAAAAAAATGACATTCAGATATAAATGACTATTCTTCTTTAAGATGAGGAATTTGTATAGAAATCAATTTCACTGGTCTATCTAAATGCACAACACTTCCATAACTGCATTATTATGGCATTGTTACCTGCCTGTTTGAGGGGAAAAGGAAATTTCTGATTACTGGAAATAAATGACCAGAAGACAGTCATAGCAATTAAGCTAAATGTCCCCCAATAAAAATCTGTCGCAAAACAAGATTGTATAATCTGCTATTATGCACTTATACTGATTTGGGAATAGCATTATATTGCAACCTAGAAAGGGGTTACTGAATGAGGAATAACCAAAATGGAGGTTGGAAATGAAATGGTAATCTTTATGACATCAACAAAATAAAATACTCGCTAATGACATGATATAGGTAAACCACTGCTAGTGGTGGACTACTTAGGCAGCATATTACCCCGACTTACAATAGTGTCCAACGTATTTATGAGGATTGGGACGTATCCATTGGTGTTCATAGGAACAGTATATAACACATAAGTCCCAGTTAGTTTATAGAGTGTCTTAAAAATGTGTGTGTATATGTCGAGGGCAAACACGTTTCATAAAGACATAATTACATTCATATCAGTGGGTGTTAAAAATGGTAATACCAGTGTGTGTGTTTTTTTTTGTTTTACTGATTCTTGTTTTAGATTTTGGTATTTGTTAGACTTGGAGTCTCAACATTTTAATTTTTTTTTCTTTTTTTTTTTAAACAAAGATCATCACACAAAGTGAAGCTCTTCTGCAATGTTTTATAGTTGAATTGTAAATATATAGCCTTACCCTTGCTCAAGCTGTCCACCAACCAACCAACCAATAATTACACCAAGTTGCATTTTAATTCTCAATTTTGTCAGTATGCATTTTAATTCTCAATTTTGTCAGTATGCATTAAAAGCTACTGGGAACGGGTCTGCTGCATGCTCACAACAAAAGACAGATGTCATGTTGAGAAATAAGAACACGAACCTTGTTTCCCATATTTATATGGAGATGTTTTATTCAGGGTATTTTGCCTGCTTGCCTAAGTAGGTGACACTTTGGAAAACTTCTTTGTCGATTTCCTACATCCGCTTTTCGACTTACCAACTCCTCACCTATTTACACATCCCCAGGTGTGGCTAGCAATACGGACAAGTGTAACAGAACCAATTCCATCCAGAACTGACTCTCCAATCCCAAGTATGACTGTTAATGTAGCTTGGCAGCAGGAAATAATCACTGTTGTCACTTGGTCTCCCCAAAAAAACCCCGCATTCACCCATTTACGTTTCTGTGCCCTTTTTGGCAAAGTCTGCACTGCTTAGAAGATCAGACTTCAAAAGGAGCCACCTGCTGACTATCAAACAAACACTTGAGATCCAGATAAAACCACAGCTTTAACCTTCCTTTTCTATATAGGTGCCCATAGTATTACACAATGATTTTTTTTTTTTCTATATGTCAAGTTTCCATATTTTCTGTTTGAATTTCTGGATTGTGGAGTTATCCTTATTTACATGTGGGTTTTTGTCTTCATCTTTATTGTTGTGATAATAGCAACAAAGATGAGGAAAATAGTCCACATGTAAGCAATGTAAACTTCCATATTTTATTTTCTAAGCTTGCCTTTGGATGATGATATGAAAATTTTTTTTGCAGATTTTGCAAGTATTTGGTTGCTTATCCACAGTTTGTGGTGGTTCTTGAAAAACTTGGTAAACAATTCAAATTGGATCCTTTCTTGGTTGCTTTCTTCCATCATCTTGTTCCTTATGCTTTGGGGAATTCTTCAAGTGCTGTCACAAGTGGAAGTTCCGAAGATGATCTGAATATATCATGCTCCCAATACAAGAAGGTTCTGCACAACATGCTTCTATACATTCCCATGGAAACATCAACATCTTTCAACGTCGCTTCGTAAGTTCTTAAAGAGAATTCATTTTATTAATTGGTCAGTCATGTGTGTGATTGCAAAAATGTCTTCTTGTTCTCATTTGATTTGGTTTCAAGTAAAAGAAGTTTTAAAATCCATATATGAACCACTTTTCTACAGCATGCGTAACTGGTACCAAATTCACATTGAAGTATCCCCCTCCCCCAGGGTTGGGATTAGTATGAATTCTTGGGATTCATTTACTACTGTGCTGTAATTAAAGAACCACCATATTGGATATGGATATTCTGTTAAAACAATCAGGAAAGAAAATTTCTTTTGTAGGAAAAAAATATGTCACATTATTTACACCGAGGCAATTTCTTTGTAGAAAATTTAAGAGACTTGGTGTTAATGATTGTGTATGTTGCATAAAATATATAATTGTTTACTTGGTCTGGCACAATTTTACTAGGGGAAAGATCTAGTGAAACTTTAGCTAATTATGGTTGCCGTGGTCTACAAGAGTATTTGGTGTGCCATGAATTACAACATTTGATATAGAATCACTGGGAATATTTAAAACCTTCAGCACTAATATTTTCCTCTGATGTTTGTCTACCAAGAACAGCACACTTCTCTCTCTCTTTTCCCTCTTGGATGGGTGTTTATATATCTGTGTGTTATATGGTTTTTCCCATGCATACTTAACCTAGGTATAACTATGTCACCCACTTGTTTACATATTTGGGGCAGCCAATGCAGATCTACACCCTGTAGCTAGGAAGTCATCTTTCAGGTTAACTTGCTGATGCACCTTACTTCTCTGAAGGGCATTGAGTGTGATGTCTATTCCAGCATCATTTGAGGTGAGTCTAGTACATACTACACAGACATTAGTCTCAGCAGTGAATGGAGGGATAAGATGAAGGAAAGGAATATTTCTCAAGAAGTTGGACATTATATAATTAATATTATTTGGTACTTAAAAATTAACAAACGGCTGCTCATGCTAAAAATATTAAAAACCTTCAAAAGTCTGATAAATGAAAATAGAGACTTGCACTGTTTTGAATATGTTTTGCTTGGTTGCTGTCTTAAATAGATTCAATTTTCTCGGAGATATTTTTATTTAAAACTGCAAAAAAATAAATTGTTTCTCATAAATGTTATTTTGTTTCTCTACAGATGTGTCCTCCAGGCATACATTAAACAATGTAGTAAACTTACTAACTCTAATGAATTCCAGGTTATCTGTGGAATAATTAGATTATTGGAATCCAAGTATGTATTCTGTTTTATTACTTAAATCTCATGTACTCTGTCCTCCAGTGCTCGGGCACTCGTGTACTCTGTCCTCCAGTGCTCGGGCACTCGTGTACTCTGTCCTCCAGTGCTCGGGCACTCGTGTACTCTGTCCTCCAGTGCTCGGGCACTCTGTCCTCCAGTGCTCGGGCACTCTGTCCTCCAGTGCTCGGGCACTCTGTCCTCCAGTACTCGGGCACTCTGTCCTCCAGTACTCGGGCACTCATGTACTCAGTTTTAGTATTATTATAGATAATCCAATTCTTCTTAGACCAATCTAAACTCCTGAAAGAATTTTTTGATCTTTTTTTTTTTTTTGTAAATAATTTAATGCCCTCTTCACAATCTTTTCTCCTATTGAAGAGGTACTACCATACGATAAAAGACAGGAAAATTAAATAAGCTATTCTTTAATCATTTTCAATTCAAGTGAGTTCTTAGAATGAAAATACATTTTTTTTTTTTTTTTTTTTTTTTTTTTTTTGTCCACTAAGAAATATTTCAAAATCTGTTTTGTCTTGGGTTGCATTCTTTTTAAATATTTAAAAAATTTTTGGTTTTTAGACATGCTTTGGCTCTTGATGAATCGGTTCAGATGTGTTTGAAGAATGAGTCTTGCCCAAAGGTGAAGGAAGCAGTGTTTTCCCTCTTGAATTCTTCTCTTGAATCTGCTCGATTTAAGATGCTGCCTGACTTGGGAGTGAGTCTTACATTTGGCCTACATCACCCAGAGGCTGAAGTTCGCATTCAGGCCATCAATTTTCTTGTCAAGCAAAAATTCAATGTGGTGAGTAACAATCTAATTAGAAAATGAGTTTGATGATTAAAGTTCATGTTTTGACCACGTTCAATTCTGTCTCACCTTTTTAAATAAGGCATGAATCCAACCATTTCATTTCTCAATTCTGGTCATTTTTGAAAAGTCAAAAAATCTCTATTTTATTGTAAAAAAAAAAAAAAGCATGTAATTGGGCATTTATGGTTGCTTGCTCCTTGATTATTTCAATCTGTGTGTGGGTGTGTCTCTGTGTCTCTCTCGCTCTTTGTCTCTCTCTCTCTTTGGTCCTTAATACTATTTACTAGACTGCGTTACACACTTGAGTATTTGTTTGAGTCATAAATAATTTCCGTTTTTGTTTATCAACTTAATTCTTCCAAAAGTAAAGTACAATTCCATTTCATTCTATTAATCTATCCACTGTCATTTGCCACTTATCAAGCAGCTCTTCATTACGTTTTGATGGGAAAAACTGTTAAAAAATTTCTTGAATCTGAATTTCATTAGAAAAAGATTTTCTTCAGCAAAGTATTTTGCAGTGTTGAAAAAAAGGTAATAATCAATTGGTAGAAGGTCATATCAATCTATATTAGTCTATTCCAAATTTATTCTTAACTGTCACGCATGATTAGATGTTAGAATGATGCATTTATCATTAGAATTGGTTCCCCCAAACGGAAATTAATTATGACTATATTTACTGAGATATATCGCCCAACCATAAATGTGTAGGTGCTAAAAAAATTCTCAGCCTGACCGAGAACTCTACCACGTCTAATCTAATGTTTAATCAATTTGGTACAACTTTCGGAAGTGGGTTGAGTTGTGAAATTTTCAGCACTCCACATTCTATTTGAAATCTATTTGCATTGAAACAATCATAATAAAAATGATTTCTTTCATACTTGATCAGAAATTAAAATAAAATTTCTTTTAGCTAAAATGAAAACAAATGTATCCCTCAATTATTCTTTTCCATTTGTGTTGTCAGGAAATTTCCAAATTAACAACTAGACTACAGAATCATCAGAACTTTTGTCTTCATGTCTGTTTAATTTTTGTCCAATTTAGGGCATACATTTTCTCTAGTGAGTTGACATCTCTTGAAGGCCAAACGTGAAAAAATGGGGATGCATTATTTCTTGGTAGACTCACTTAATACAAAATTGTGACACAAGTTCTAGTTTAATGTGGGGTATGGAAATGGAGATGTAAAAAGATGATTGTGTTTCACTAATCACATATTTATTTCTCTTTGCAGGCAGAAGACAGCACATTTTATGAAGAAACTTTATTAATGAGATTAAAGGATGATTCCCCAGATGTTGTGCTTACTGTGCTTAAGGCTGGTGAAGTAAGTAAAATGTTTAGGTTTTATTAAAATTCTAATCATTGCTTTTTAAAACAATAAACATTGCCAAAGAGTGAAGGTAGTTAAAATAATAGTGGTGCCTTTTCACAAACTGTTTTCTGTAAGCATTAAGATTAAAGATTGCCAACACCCATTTAATTTTTCATTGTTTATTTATATAGGCTGAAATTCATAACCTTATAAGCAACTGATTGTCTGCTGAAACACATGGTTTGTTGAATGAGATATTGTTCACTTATATATGATAATAATCATTGGATAGAGAAAATAGATTTATTTATGGAAGGAAACAGTTAACTGGCAGGGAGGAGATCTGGTTTAATGTTGTCTGACATATTATAGTTTTGACAAAGGTTGTCATATGAAATAACAGCTTCCACTATATGTTAAAAAAATGTTGGATTTTGGAAGCTTAACATATTTGGTATTTTTTATATCATTGGAAAGAACAGTTTCTGATGACACTCCAAACTTTAATATGAGAAATTTTCTAGTTTTAGGTTACTACTTCAGTGTTACTGAATTTGCAAAGATAAAAACATGTGATTCATTTTATTGGAGACTGACTGGATTTCTCATCGTCTTTGTTCTGATTTAGGCCCCAGAAATGAGAAAAAGGGCACTAAGTGAATTATGATAATAATCATCAGGGTAGTGGGTGGGGTGGGGGGTTTAAACTTGCTCTCAATGGCTTGTGATTCATTGAGCATTCTTTCATTCGACTCGTATGGAGATGGAAATTCTAGTAGATTCCTCGAGATTGTTAGTATAAGAAGCGACAAAAGGATAAGAGTTCCTGAAATTACCTTTTCACTGTCATGGGTCACCTTTGGGCAAAACATGTCAGGAAGACTAAGAATTTGTTTAAAATGCTTGCTTGCATTGAATATGACCAAAACACGGTATGATCAAAAAATATCGGACTGGTTCTATGAAAATAAAAATAAAACACATTAATTTGGCATTCAATATCCTTTTGAAGCTACAAACTTTATCCAGCATTGTTTCCATTGATAGAAGCATTCCTGGAACTCCTTTTTTTGAGGTGGGTGAGCAGCTGCCTTGTTGCATTCTCTTGGATTTCCTAAACGTCTTCAGACCTTATGTTTCTTTCAAGTGATTGATTTTGATTTTTGAAGGGGAACAAGTAGCCAGGGGCAGGGTCTGGAGAATATGGTGGTTGTCATATCTGGGGAATGTTGATCTTAGACAAAAACTGCTGCACAAGCTATAATGACCGATAGAATCTCTGTGGTGTGGTGAGATGACCACACTCTACACACATTCCTTCCAAACACTGCTATAAACAATGGAAGTGAGCAAGAATGTTATAATTTAGTGTGTATGTGTAACAGTGTTCAAGATCGATCTGTTCCAAGCAGTTTCACTCTTTACTTTGGCTCTATTATCATACTGATGCTTTGTCATCAGACCTTGTATATAGGAATTGCATTATGTGACCAATATATAGGAATTTATGTGCCATCAAATATTTTTCTTTTTTGAGGATTGAATGATTTTGCAAAGATAATTTGCTTATTTGTACCTTTTGTTACTGGTTCTTGTATTACTGAAAATATAGATTTCTTTGACCTCTGACATAACTTATTTCAAATAAATTGAATGAGTTCAAAGAAATATTCCACTACTAAATAATGGAAAGTTTGATTTCTTTTTCTTATCAGATTTTGTGGACATTGATGGACCATCGGAAATTATTTCCAACTCTGGTGGAAATTCTAATTGCATCTGACACCAAAGAAAATTGGTGAGCTTTTTTTTTTTTCTTAATTTTGATTTGAATACCTGCACCCCCCCCCCCATGAGACCGAAATGGCAAGAAGTTTAAATTGTCCTCCCTATAATTGATTTGATTATATTGAACATCTACTGGTCTGTATGATATGTCCTTGCCCCCACCTCCAAACTGGAATAAAATTAAAAAAATCCTAACTGCCTACATGATACACAATGGTGTTTACAAAGTATCATTTCTGATAAGAGGAGGGCTGAGAAAATTCAAAGTCTGTTGTACCATTTTATAAGCAAAATAAATGGGAAGGAATATTTCCTTTTAGCTGGCATGTTGGTCATTTACTACAAATTGGTGCCATTATAATTTTCAGTTATTCCTCTGTGTGTTTTAAGGCCAATGCAACAAAAGTTAAATGTAGTTTGCTGCCGGGATGGCATGACCTGTGATGGTGGGGTCAGCTGGACAAGATGGTACAATGTTGAAAGACCCAAACCTATCAATGACCCCCCCCCCCCGGTATTAATATCACCAATGCTGCACACCAATGCATTCTTGTAATGCATATTAAGATTCTGCGCCCAATGGATTTATGTGAATGGGATTCGTGCAACTTCCTCAGTTTTGTCTCTTTTCTAGGCTTTGTATATTTTATCAGTTTTCAAAACATTTCTTCACATTTCTTGGAACAGACTTTTCTTTCTGCAAGATTCTTTTATTGTTATTTTGAATTTCTTTCTCTTTCCACTGAGCTGTGCACAAAAAATATTTTAATTTTTCAAAAAGTGAAAATGTTGGCTAAATGAAAAACCAGAAGCAAAGTAATACCAATAGGCTGTTAGTAACTTTGGGGACTGAAATTGGTACAGCCATTGCTGCAGATAGCAAACAGGCATCAGTTTTAATTTTATTCCAAACTACAGGGTGCGATGGATAAATTGTCGTCTAAATTATGCAAAAATGAAAATAACATTGGCATCTCATTTTAACAGATATATTTACCAAAATTACACAAAAGTATCTTGAAATACTAAAGAGTAAATTTATTCCATAAAATTGCCATTGACTTCAACCATGGCCTCCAGATGACTTTGGAATCTCCTGCAACTCTTCTGGACAGTCTTCTAGTTTAAGTTGGTGAAAGCTGATGTAACTCTTGCCTTCAGTTCATCTTTGGTGTTACAAGGAATTTTGTTGGCGCCCCACACAAAATAATCAAGGGGGTTCCAGTCTGGGGTGTTAGGTGGCCAGATGTAATGGGAGATGTGGTCACTGAAATTGTCTGACTGCCATGACTGGGTTCTCTTGCTTTTGTGGCCTAGTGCAAGGTCCTGTTGCCAGATACAGGGTCTTCCAGCAGCCACCCTCTTGACCCAGGGCAGCACTACCTCCTCAAGGCACTTGATGTAGGTGTCCGTTTTGAGTCTGAAACCTTGTGGGAAGATGAATGGAGACATAATATCGCCAATCACCAGTGATCACTCCAAACACCTTCATAATCACCATTAGACTCATCCAACTCTTTCTGAATCCTCTGCACTGTCCTCAAATTGATACCCAAACATTCTGAAATGTTTGCAGTGGAGCTTCCAGTACAGTATGCCGTTTCAAAATTTCTGGCATAGTGAATTGTGTTACGGGTAATGGTTGACAGATATTTTGAAATTTTAGAATTTCTTTTTGTTTTATTGGCAGTGATGTAATATTTTTTTCAGAATTTGAAATACAATACAAAGCTATAACCACTAAGGAATGAAGTTGTAAGTAAGCAATTTGATTCTTTACAAAGAATTCAACCCTAGTGAGCACCTTGAATTCCAAGCGGTCATATTTGGTTTTATACTATCTTCCAGGTGAACTGTGTATTCCGACATAAAGAAAAAAAAATGAATACCAATTTCGAGTTGTTTCATTCTTCTAGTCTTTTAATATTTTGAATTTTTTTCTTTCAAACCGTTCACCAGGTGAATGAATGAATGAAAGAATGACTTTTGTTTGAAGATGAGTCATTTTGAAAAGTCGTCATATGTCGATGAACTTCCTTTCTCAGCATTGTTTACTTGTTGCATCATACTCACAAATCAAAAGGACAAATGTTGTTACAAAATTACCGATTGTCATCTTTGATAAAAAAGATGAATGTCATTCCAAATAGATGACTGATTTTCTGAATTTTCAGTGATATTTTTGTCCTCTGTTCTCAAATGTTCCTCGAATTATCAGTTTTCAAATTCTGTGGTTTTCAAGAGCTTTCTTGGTCTTCAGCTCAAAATCTTTGCTCTTTTTTCAAAGACCAATTAACTATACTGTGCAATCGACAAAATCAAGGACAAACAACACACATTGAGTGAAATTAAAAATATAAAATGGCAACAATTTACCCATTGTACCCTGTAGAGCTTTGTTTTTAATTCCCACAGTTAAAGAGCCAAAGAATATTTTGTGAAAAACTTTTAAGGGGGGTGTGCGTGACATAATGATTATTGGCTCAGAAAGATATATTTGTGGGCTGGGTTCATATTCTAGTTGGATTTGTTACATTCACTTTTGCATAAATACCCTGGGGGAATCTCTCTTTTACCTACATCTCTTTCTACCTACCTTCAGCTATGGATTAAGTGGCAGGGCATAGTTGACTCTGTAGTTGTGGTTGACAACCAGTTTAGGAGAACAACAATTTTAAATTCAAAACTGTATGCAGCCCTGATGAGGCACATGAAGTTCATTAATTAAATGTGGTGAAGGGTTATTGACCCCATCATCTTGAATAAGGGAAATTAAAAAAAAAAGAATTTTATAAAAAAGAAATTGATTCAGTGATAGCAATTGTTTTTGGTTTCTCCCCACCAGGCAAACACTCAACCTGTCTGCAGTGAATGTGTTGATTACTTGTCCTGATCAGAAAATGTATCCTGACATTTTGGTTTCCTTATTCCCGTTCCTCATCGTTATGTCTACATCAGACATTCCACTTTTGGAAAGTGTGTTGAAAAGTAAATTTGCAACTGCAAACTCATTATCTTCAGGTAAAAGAAAACCTTTCCTTTCAACAGTACACTGTTCATATTGAAGTAAAAATGCATTGCAATGTTTTTCTGTCAATTGTATGAATTTTAGACTAAAACAATTGAAATTAAAATGGAATATATTCTTGTGTGATTTCATAAAATTAATGCTGATATTTAATCGATTAACATCTAATGACTTTGCTTTCAGTCAGTAGCGTTGTCAAGGACATTGCTGACAATATTTAAAAACAAAAGCAAAAACTATTTTGTTAAAATGTATTGTTGGAAAAAAATATTCATATAATTTTAAATAAAATTATTTAATATCAAAGTTTGTAAAGAAAATCTGCCGTGTCTTTGTTATGATTTTGTGCTCTGTTGTTTAACTTTTCACTAGAAAACACACAAGACTTTTCTTTACAAGAGATAATTTTCACCTAATCCCGTTATTAATATTCATGAAATATCCAGTGTGTGTTGTTTGACTTGAATGTTTTCTTCTTTTCAAAAGATCAATGTGACAGCGAAAGGGCTAAGGATGTCATTGCCCAAGTCATTATCAAAAGAGTTAATGCATCTCCTCACAATGAACGACTCTCTTTGGTAAGATTTACTTATTTTTAATTTCCTCGTTTTGGTAGGGTGGTAGCAACTATGGACAAATTTTGCCCCCCCCCCTCTCAAACTGGAGTCAAAACATAAAAATATAAAAATACATTAGAAAAAATGCATTTCTGGAAAAAAAAAAAATTGCCAAAGCTCACAAGAAAATAAAATTTCAGCTTTAAATGACCCCTGAAGGAGTTGGTGTGCCTTTAACCAAACCAAAATGATTCCTCATTTTGGTCTGACAAGCTTTTGTATTAAAAACACTTCACTGAAAATTTTTTTTCCCTTTTTATTTAAATGAAATTTAAATTTGGACAAGGGAATGACTCCTATCCAAAATATAGGAGGAGAAAACCAGAAGATGCAGGTAACAGTATTTACATTAGTCGGACTATTGTCCTCATCTTTGTCGCCATATTTGTCACAACGTTTCGGCCGAACCCTTTATTTCGATCAGGTTTATAATACTCAGAAATTCATACCCAGATGTCCTCAAGGACACCTGGCACAGTGGATAAAGGTGTTGGTTAGATCCAGTGACAGACCCAAAGAGTGTGAGTTCAATACCCGGTTCAGGCAGTGGAGAACTTTCAGAGGGAAAATTACCAGGAGATAACTGATAACTGACATCCATCAAACATGGCTTGTGGAACTAGAACAGTCTACCCCAGTGATCGAAATAAAGGGTTCAGTTCGAAATTCCAACCACCTGAAGAAGGCCGGAGCGTACAACGGCCGAAACGTTGTGACAAATATGGCGACAAAGATGAGGACAATAGTCCGGCTAATGTAAATACTGTACATAATACCTCATCTCAGAAATATAGACAGACTATGCAGGTAACATTAGCAAGAAATCACCAATCATTGGGTAGTGCCTTACAATACATATTTGTTGTGACAATTCAACTGTCATTTCAATGTTGAAATCTGCTCATCAATTCATTCATCAAATATAGCATCAGATACACATCAAAGTGGTCAGATCAAGCTGTTTTTGTACACACACACACGAAAAATTTTTCCCCTTTGATTTAAATTAAATTTAAATTTGAATCAGAAATGACTAAAATATAGGAGAAAACCAGAAGATTGAGGTTATATCAGCAAAAGGTCATTGAGTAATATCGAAATGATGGGTTTTTTCCCACAAATTATAACAATGATTTAAAATCAGTCATCATTTTTTTACAAAACAAATGTGACATACAGCAAAGCACAGGCAATTCAGCAAGTGTGTGTGTGTGTGATATATATAAATAATATATTTTTTCCAGAGAAATAAGTCCCATATACCTATGTGTCATATTTTTTTGCTATCCTATAAAATTAATCAGTCTTTCATTTATTGATTTTGTTAACTTTTCTGTTGTTCTGTTTTGGTTTTTAGCATTACTTGCATTAGTTTCTGTTATTTTCAAGAAATCTTTGACTATTGTTTTCCATTTTCATGTACACCTTTTAATGATGGACCACAAGTCTTTTGGATTAATATCTGGAGAGATGATAGTCAACTACACTTATTTAATGTCTTTTGAAACTTTTTGTGGGCTTTGCAGGATGTCGAAGAATTGCCTTGCATGAATCTGCACTTTAGCTTAAAGTTTCTTGGTTGCAACATGTAACACTCAAGGAAGCATTTTGTTCAAGAACTTTTGATAATTCTCCACATTTCTCTTGAAATCATCATTATTTTTGAAAGAACCTATAATTTTACTGTCTGCAGTACAACACCAAAACGTTACTCCACCTTCCATCACTGTTAATTTCTAAGTCAAGTTTGTTGACTGTTTCCATGAAGGAACCAAATTCTAATTTAGTCATGTCCATCCAATGTAGCACTACATTCATCACTAAAAATGACCCTTGACTAGTTAGTTTTCATGTAATTCTTCACCTAACTTACAAGTCTCTGTGATATTAACTTTAACTTAAAGGTGACAGTTTGGCTAAGCAACAAATGTTTTTAATATTATGAATCTTTTCTTACTGTTTTTATTTACAGTATCAATTCCTTTGAATATGTTTTTGCTTATTGCATTTTTTTTCAATTTTCTCAAATCTTTTTTGTGAAATATTTATTCCCTTTTTTTTTTTTTTGTCCCTCTAATATTTTCAATTTCCTTTTTGACTGTTCTGTGGTCTTCATTCAATTTTTTGAAAACTTCCAACATTGGGTTCCCATTCAATAACTTAACAGTATTTTGTTTCTCTTTTGAGGTTATAACTTTCTTACGACCCACGGCAATGTTGATAGATCTGAAATGGAAAAAATAAGTATCAGTATCTATCTTGTTATACAATATTTACAATATGATAAGCAATCCTCAGGTTGCATAATGAAATCTGATACCACCAGACAAATGATTATAATTATTTCTAATAAAAACACATATAATAAGTTGTATTTTTTTTTGTCTTCTTTCAGATGGTGTCCATATTCAACAGCTTGCCAAATCATTCATCCCGTAAACCTATCTATCTCTGCTTTTTGCTCAATGTCTTCTTTGAAATTTATGAACAACAAAACAAACTTAGTAAACTTTCATATGAACTTTGTCTTTTAGTTCTCAATCATCTCAAGAAAATCTTGCATGTAAGCATTTCTTTCTTTTTTCTTTTTTTTTTTTTTTTTTAAATGTTGGTGAGTGGGGAATAGACATTTGTTTAGAATCTCTCTCTCTCTCTCTCTGTGTGTGAATGCTAGAACTGATGTAGCACCATCTGTTATTATTCATGTGTTAGTGTTTCCTCCTTGAGTGTATGTGTGAATCTTTATCAATTGGGGGTCTGTGAACAAAAGTTGCCTCCTCCACCTTACAAGAAAAAAATTACTTGTTATCTAGAAATTCTGTTCACATGTCTTTGACAATCACCTGATATGGCAGGTAAGAGAGTACTCAGGCTGAAATGTTCTGATCAAAATAACAAAGACAAGGATCTTAGTCTAATTCATGAAAAGGTAAAAATACATAAAAGTTGGAATAAAATTTGTTAGCATTGCTTTGTAGTGATTTGTAATTATTCTTGATTTCCAAAGTTTTACTGGAAAATAATTAATGATTCAAAAAAAAAAAACAAGTTTAATCATTTACATACACTGTGATGTTTGTTCATGGTTGTCGTAAAATTTACTTTACAATTTTTCATATTGTGTGCTTACTCCAATTCTATCAAACTAGTGGATAGAATTTGGTTCTCACAAACCACTGAGAGGAAACTCAATTATTACTAAGCATTCTTCAAATACAGCCTTGAGTCCAGATTAGTCAAGTTCAACATAGAAAGAAAACTGTCAAATCTTCAAAGTGGTCAGGTTCTTTAGCTATAATGAGGAATTTCAAATGTTTGGTTAATAAGAGTGAAAATAGATTGTTTTATTATTTATTTACTTATTTTCCCCAGAAAAAGTCTGGAATCCAAAAAGACATGAAAAAATTGATGCCATGGGCACAACATTTTTCAACTGACCAATTCCGCAAACAACACTGTGCCAAGTTCTTGGGAGACTGGATCTCTTCATTGAAGATTATTGATTCTCTCAAAATTGGTAAGTAATTATAAATTGTTCAACATGAAGAGGTTTTCTTTTTTTTAAAAAAATGATTTCTAAAATACAATTTTTTATTGTTATTTCACATATAAATATTTTTTCCTATCTCAGAATCACAATTGTGGATTTCTCTTTTACAGAACAAAGAAACTAAACCTGTTAGATTGCAAAACAATTTTTTTTTTTTTTTTGGATTGGGTGTTTATGCTCAAAACTTATTTTAAAAAGAAACCTGTATATATATATTTATATATATATACACACACACACAAAGTGAGGTGTAGAATCTTATCATAAATATTCATAATTGATTTCAGAAACTTTTTATTCACTACAAAAACAAGATTAAAAAAGTTAGCAAAAACCGAATTATCCAGAAAATTATTTTAATTATTTGTAAAATTCATAAAATATATATTTATATCATGTTATGATGAGATAGCCTATTTAGGCTATATGTGTGAGTTGTAAATTTTTTACTGTAACGAACACGTGCATTGTTCACTTCAAGCCAGATGTTGACAATAACAAAAGATGGTGAAAGTAAAAGATTTTGTTTTTGTGGCTTTAAAAGAAACAAGTGTGAAAACTTGCAATTCAAGGATGATTTTTTCATCAGCAACTAAAGCAGGTTTCAGTCCCCAAATTGACTACACATTGGATCATTGGAAAATATCACAAGACAAAAATAGTTGCAACTCTTTCTGGAAAGAAGCCAAAACCTGAGTGCTCTCTTGAGATTGCAAAGAAAAACTTACGTGTATTTAAGAAGCAGCTTAAAGTTGGGGGTGAAACATTTTGTTTCTGCTTTGTTAAACTTTGGAGTCATTGTGTCACATCATCATCATAAGCAGAATGCTCAATAAAACGATGTTCACAGGAGTTAGCATCCAACGAAATCAAATTTGCTAAAATGTCATCATCATAAAAGTAGATTGGATTTTGCATGTGCCAACTTGGAAATAAAAGAAAATAATTTATGGAATTTAGTTTTATGGAGTGATGAAACTAATATTACGAGGGTCATTCAATAAATAAGGTGAATTTTTCGGTATAAGGACTTCTAATACAGATAGAAGCTTACTTTTTTTTAATTTTTCAACGTAGTCTCCCAGCACTGTCACACACTTTTCCCATCTGTGCACAAGCTTCCGTATTCCCTCAGCGTAAAATCTTTGGACTGATGTCTCACAACACTTTTGACTTCATCGTCACTTTTAAACTTCGTGCCTCTCGTGAACGCTTTCAAGGTACGAAACAGGTGAAAGTCTGAAGAGGCAAGGTCTGGGCTGTAAGGGGGATGAGGGAGCAGTTCCCAGCCCAGCTCGTTGATGTTCTGCACTGTTTGGGCTGCTGTGTGAGGCCTTGCGTTGTCATGATGCAAGATGACTCCTTCTGACTGATGACCCCTGCGTTTGTCCCAACAGATAAGCTCAAAGTCCTTGCAATGTCATCCACTGTCACCCTTCTGTCAGACTGAATGAGGTCATTGACTGATTCGATCACCTCAGGAGACCTCACTTCTGTAGGCCTCCCAGGCCTGTCTTCATCCTCAACACTGCTCCGTCCTTCTTTAAACAATTTAGCCCACTTGTAGACATTTTATTGGCTGAAACATGTGGCACCATACACAGTTGACATTCTCCTATGAATTTCAACTGGTTTTCACCCTTCAGCAACCAAAAACTTGATAACTGACCGCTGTTCAATCCTAGAGAATGCTTCTTGGTCGGCCATCTTTGTTAATTGCCAAAACTCTCAAAGTTTTTTTTTTAATCTGCAAAAGAAATTAAATCCATGTGAAAAAGAAGTGAAACAAAAATAAATAAGAGTAAGCTTCTATCTGTATTAGAAGTCCTTATACTGAAAAATTCACCTTATTTATTGAATGACCCTCGTAAAAATGTTTAGTTGGAATCACGTAGAGTGTTTAGAAAAAGGAGCCATGAACCCAAGCCAAGGTGGAAGATATAAGGGTGGGGTAATCATGTGTTCTGTGGGTATTTTCAGTAGAGGTGGAAGAGCCATTTGTTGAAAATTATAGGGACCATGAAAAAAAGAAGTGTACCATGATATTTTAATTTAAAAAAAAAAAATTATGGTTTATCAACATTTTGGATTGTAAGAATAAATTTTTTTATTGTAAGTGAATATTGCATTAACAATTTATTGAAGGATAGTAATAATTTTTCTAGGTACAGGTCCTGTTGTTTAACCCATAGCGGGGGTAAGAGCTAGTCATACCTTTCCCAAAGGTATATGTGCGTAAGTGAATGTAATAAATCCAACTGGAATTGCAACCCATATTTCTCATTCTAAGCCGCTATCAATTACATATCCTACATATCCATATTTTAAAGGAAACTCTGAAGGATTCTGCCAGGGTGACATTTGGATAAAATCAGTGGCTCCCAATTATGTCAGGAAAATTGTTTCTTCATGGAAATAATCCTGAACATACAGATGTACTGGTGAAAACTGACTGTTCAACAGCAAGCACATTAACTTATTACCTTGGGCTGCAATGAGTTCAGACTCAAATCCAACTTGGGGTTTGTTCAAGAAAATGTTAATTATGGAACAGGAAGCATTTGACATTGACTTGAGCAGAGGACCTACAGATAATTTACTTCTTGTTATGTTCATAATGTTACTGTATTGAATAAAAAGTATTTGAAATGGATTACGGGTATTTATTCCATGCCTCATAAGATCATATTCTAACTTTTATATTTTAGTTCTGCTTTGACAGAGATGGATCTTTTAAGTTTAAGAAACTTTAAAAATCTCTGGCATAAAGTTAGCAGACATGAGATTCGTACATTTTGTTGTCATTAGGTTTATTTTTGTGAATATTTGCATAAATTTTCAGCCCATTTGCTAACTGCACACATTTCCACAAATTAAACATGAATTCTCAGCATTTAATGCCATCTTCTTTGTTGATTGGTATTCGGGTACAATGGCATTGTGTATGACTTCATTTTCTTGCTTTACTCAAGCAAAACTACTGCAAACATCACAGGTTAGGCAATACCAGTCATCAATATGTGTCTGAGAGATATACAGGGGTTGAACAAAATAATTGGAACAGGTGCAAATTCCACTCCTATATTTCAAAGACCTATTATATTAAGAACTTTAACTAAAACTTCGGAATTGCAGGTTATATCTATTGTAAATACGTTTATTTATCTAATTTACTGTCTTTGGCTTATTTAATTTTAGAATTTAGTAAAATTTAAGCTAAATGCGTGACCTCTCTGAGTTTGAAAATGGGCAAATTGTTGGAGTTCGCATGGCAGGAGCCTTGATCACTAAGGTTGCTGAACTGTTTGGTTTTTCAAGAGCTACCATATCAAGAACTATGATGCAATTCAAGAAACAGGGTAAAACCTCTTGCAAGCATAGCAATTCGGGCCGGACTTGCAAACTTACTGACAGGGACCGACGTGCATTGAAACGCAATGTGGCAAAAAATCATTAGACTACTGCGGCCAAAGTGACTGCTGAGTTGAATAATCATCTGAATAGTCCAGTTTCTACTAAAACTGTTCATCGTGAGCCCCATAAGGCTGGATATGGAAGAGCCGCCGTAAGGAAACCTCTTCTCTCCACTTGCAACATTCAGAAGAGGTTGAAGTGGTGCAGAGATCACAATGCCTTGTCTGCAGTCCAATGGAAGCAAGTCATATTCTCAGACGAGTCCAGTTTTTCTCTTTTCCCAATTTCAGGGTGAGTTTATGTGTGGAGGCAGCCCAAAGAAGCTTACAACCCTGACTGCCTTCTTCCAACAGTGAAGCATGGTGGTGGATCAGTGATAGTTTGGGCCGCTATATGATGGAAATGTCTCAGTCCAATAGTTGCACTGTGTGGTAGAATCAACAACAAAGATTACCTGAACATTTTGGGTGATCATGTTCATCCAATGGCCCAGACTTTATCCCCTGATGGTGACTGCATCTTCCAAGACGATAATGCTCCAATCCATACCACTTGAGTGGTTAAGAATTGGTATGGAGAGCATGAAAGTGAGCTAGAATGTATGGAGCGGCCTCCCCAATCTCCAGACATCAATATTATTAAACATTTGTGGTGCATTTTGGAGTGACAAGTTAGGAGCCGCTCTCCTCCACCGTCATGTCTTAAAGAGCAGGTGTTAATGGAAGAATGGCTCAAAATTCCTCTGGATGAAGTCAGGAAGCTGTATGATTCCATTCCTAGACGTATTAAAGCTGTATGTGAGGCTAAAGGAGGACCAAATCTGTATTAAATAAATTTTCTTTGAATTTAACGTGTTTCAATTATTTTGTCCAACCCCTGTATATATATATATATATATATATTGTGTGTATTTAGGCAGCATTTTTTAATTGATGCATGTTTCATTAAATAATATAGACAAGTTTTGTCTATTTATTTTAAGTAAGTTCCTTTTATATTGTCTGATAAGCTTAATAACATTATGATTGAAAGATGAAAGAAAATCACGATATTGATAGTCAGTTTTTGTTGCATGAAAGATTTCCAAGCAACGACAAACTCGTGTATACAAGACACAGAAGCAAAAATCACACCACATCTCGTGACGTCACACATGACCGCATGAGAGTGAAAATGAGAAGTATTAAGTATGGGAAGCCATTGGTATAAACCAATGGCTTCTGCTATAGATTATAGGCATTTAAGGATATTTGTGGAGATTTCATAGTTTATTTTGTTCAGGTTAGGTTTCAACTGTTTTATGTATATAGCTTCAAGAATTTTTAGTTTTTGTTTCTTGTTTTCATGTTTAAGTATAGTTGTGTTTTCAACAAGGATTTTCTGGAACTGTGTATGGAGCCAGGCATGTTGTTTTAAATGCCTAAAAATGTTAGAGTTATCTTTCAAATGTAGAGTCAAGCGTCGTGAATTTACTTAAAATAAGTATACAAAACTTGTCTATTTATTTAACGAAATAAATACATACATACATACATACATACATACATACATACATACATATATATATATTAGTCACACACATATATGCGTGTGTGCACAAACATGCAAAGAAATTGCTAGCTTGAAGTGAAAAATGGTATTTTAAATTGTTTTCTTGTTATTTTTCAGGTGGCACATTTTGGGAATATCGTAATGATGGAAGCATAGAAGACGTTTGTATTGAACTCATCATTCACCTTTTTGAGCTTTTGGTAAAAATTTCCTCGAAGTATGAAGAGTTCCAGAAATCCGAACAAAAGCTGGTCAACATCTTTCTTGGAGTGGGTTTATTTTTATTTTTTTTAAATTGACTAAAGCTTTTGAAATTTTGGTGCATATCATATAACCATGGTAGATATTTTGATTCTATTACTTATTCAGTCAATCATATATTGTTTTTAGCTAGTAATATATGCACACACACACATTATTACCTATGCTGTTTGCATCATTAAAATTTGGTTCTTTCTCTATCAAAATGGCTATTCATCATAATACTGATCTTTCTCTCTATATCCATTGTATGTATGTATGTAATATATATATATATATATATATATTTATTTCATTAAAGATGACAGACAAGGTACTACAATTAAGCTTTTTGTTTAATTTTTCTTGTGTTCGAACAAATGTTTATTTTTTTGGGGACACAGCGTGTGTAGAAACTGTCAAAATGTTCTATAATTCTGAGCACTTTTGGATATACTTTCAGCCATTATGAAGGATGATTTTACTTATTCCGTTTGAGTGTGTGTGTTGTGTATATGTTTTTAGTGTTATAGAGATGTTTTATTTTCCGAATGCATTTGGCATTGTGGCCGTGTTTGTAGTTAATATTATTAAGTGTTTGGCTTATTATTTTTGTTATTAAGGCTTCCATTATTTTGAATTTTTTTTTATAGGTGGATGAGGTTATTATTGTATTTTCAAACAGAAGAAAAATTAAATAAAAAGCTTAATTGTAGTACCTTTTCTGACGTTTTTAATGAAACATGTATAAATGAAGAATAGCTGCCTACATATACACACACATATATACAGTGTAACCCGGATATGAGAAACCCTGATATAAGAGAGATTTTCTCTGGTCCCAAATTAGAGCCAGTGTTAATGTATATATAATAGACCAAACCCGGATATAAGAGAAACCCGGATATAAGATACTTCTTCTCTGTTTAATGCTCTGTTTATAATAAACAGTATTAAATAACATTACCAGCCTGAATGTCCAAGAAATTTTCATAGAAAATATTCATCCGACGACAGGATTTGAACCTGTATCCTATACGGAACCGTCATATAGCCTGATGTGCCTTAACCGTTTCGGCCACTGAGGATCGTTCAGTTGGCAAGGTCGAATTTACTGCTTATAAATTCATGGAAGATTGAAGTTTATAAGCAGTAAATTCGACATTGCCAACCAAAAATGTCTTTAAATAATTGTCGGACTTTGTCCATTTCATAATATATATATATATATATATATATGAGAGAGAGAGAGAGAGAATTAATATAAGTAAAAGGCTTGTCACTGAGCTGATGGATGTTACCTTCACCATCCAGACGCCAGAATTTCATAGATGGACCCTCTGGGAATTACTCCATCTACTTGTCAGTGAGGGGGGGGGGCGGTTATCAGCAATTGAATGCTTATACTTTTCTATTTTTCTTTTTTTTATATGCACTTTTCATTAGTGCATTTTTTTTTCATAGTGTATGTGTGCATGCACTTGCACCTGTCAGTGCATACATGCAAAATGTCATGATTATTTATCTTTTATGTCACTTTATACTCACTCTTTAACCTTTCCCTCTTCTTTCATTTGTTGCCATTTTGATTTCTAGGTACACACACACACACACACACACACACACACACACATGTATATATATATAGACGATGTTGACATTTACTGCAATTACTGACATTGCATGCTTTCGTATTTGTACCAACATTGGTTTCTTTTACTCGGTTCAGTTTAGTTACAATTTCTCTCTCGCTTGCACACACACTTTGCAGAAGAACTCATCACATGTTTTACCAAACTTTCCAACATATAAAACCCAAATTAAAAGTAAAAAAATTAGTAAAGAAATTCTATAAATCTTACTGCATTCATTGTGTTGTTGTTATGACAACAGAGGTGTTTATCAAAATTTGAAACGGCTGGACATGGTGTTTGGATGTGTGCTAGTCTCACAAATAGCCTTGTAAAAAATCCTGCATTTTATAGATGCCTGCAATTATGGTATTTTATAAATCCTGGATATCTGAAGGAATTTAAGTCAGTGTAGAGTGGTTGGCCAGGGAAGAAATGTAATTGGCAGAACGGCCTAACAATCAGAATTGACAAAGTTTGCAATAAACAATAACAAGAGAAAGAAAAGAACAGGGCAAAAATAATCCTAAGTAAACAATAAATGCAAAGCAAAATTAGGCAAAGCAACGGGAATAAAAAGGCAAAAAGGTTCACAAACTAAGAATGATGTTAACACACAAAAAGGGATACAGGCAAGTGGTTTCAGTATTTTGAATTCACGACACGAAAGAACAGAACTAAGACAGATGAGACTGAGATGTGGAGGGGGGGGGGTTGCAGTTATTTCCTAACAGGATTGGAACAAACACAAAAAATTTAATTTATGATTCCATTTCAGGATATGAATTGTTTTTAGATGATTCTTTGCAGAATTCTTGTAATTCAGTTTTCTTTTTCTTTCTTTCAGGAAATGCTGCATCACGATGTCTTTGACAAATTCTTGTGCTTTCTTTGGACAAGTGACACTCAAGATCACACTGTGGCAATCATTAACCAATTACAGTTGTCTGCCTTAAAGACAGGTTACATTTGGATAAAATCTGTGGCACCCAATTATGTCAGAAAATGGATGTTGTCCCCTGTGCCAGGTCAGTGTTTTGTGTTTTTTGTCTCCACCTTCCTCATAGAATATTTACTTATGTTTGGCAGAAACCATTAATGAATCAGGAAGGAAAGCTAGTCTCTAGTTTTGACATAATGAAATAAAAGAAAATATTTTCTTCCATATTTTAAAAATATTTTTATTCAGCTTCATTTCATTTTTGTTCAACTTTTCTTTTTAAACCCAATTCACTTTTTGACCATTCCTTTTTAAACAATCTTTTTGGCCAATTCAGTTTTTGGATGTTAAATGAATTCAGATTCTGATTTCAAGCAAGAAACTTTTCCAATTTAATTGACAGCACAAAGAACTGCTATGTAAGGGTATGAAATGAAAGCATTTACTTTGATTTTTTTTTTTTTTTTTTTTTTTTTTTTGTCATTAATATTAAAATTGATGTTTACTTTTCTGATTCAAACTGAAAATCTCCTGTTTGAATTAAATATATTGATGGCAGGTCTGTTTTATCAATAATTGAAAACTTAAGATTTAATGTAATGATATGAATCAATTCCTTGATAGCCCTAAAAATTAAAGGCCTCAAAAATTAAAACTTGTAATTAATTATAAATAAAAACTATGGTGAAATTTTAAAATTTACAATGGAATCCCATTTAGAAAATATTTCTTTTTTATGATTATTGGAGAGAAAAATATTTTGGCATCTAAAGCCCTGTAATTTATCCCCAAACGTTGAATGTTTTGTTGTTTATTTTTCTCTCTTCAGTGATGGTGAGTATGATTGTTGCTCTTGGGAGTAAAATGGATATGGTGAGGGATGCTGCAGCCAGTGTCTTGCCAGTCGTCTACCCACGAGGACATCGAAAAGAACTTCCTTACCATTTTTTCCTCAAGAAACTTATTGCCAATCTAAACCGGATCAAATCAAACAGTGATCTCTCAAAAGTAAATAGATTTTGTTTTATTTTCTTGTATCTGGAAAAGAATTTGTGATTGGATTTACAGATTTGGGTTACCTCTCCCCAAACACACAAAGATTGGTGGTGGAATAACTGCTATTTAATTGAATGACAAAATGAAAAAAAAAATTATCTGACTAGAACAACAAAATACATTATGTATTTATTTATCTTATTTTTATTTGTTTCATTTTGTCATTCAATTACCAACCCTTAATTTGATATATAGAGTTTATATATTATATTTCACCCTGGGTAGCACGCTGGTTCTAAAATAAGGTGTTATACAAACTGGAAAATAGAGAAATAATAATCTTAGTTTAATTTGGTTTAATCTGTTGACAATCTCATCCTCATGCCCCACACCCCCTAGATCTTTCAGTTTCAGATTTAGTCAGTGTATTTCTGCCTGGGATTATCCTATAATAAGCTTATTGTTTATAAGTCACATGATAAAAAGAAACAAAAAAAAATTTTTGGCCATTTTTTTTTTTTTTATTTGTATTTTTGCACATTCTATCCTGGCTGCCATTATTGTTTGTGGTCTCCTGAATCTGTCCCAATTCAATCAAATATACATGTCTATTCCTCAAAGGGAGGGGCTGTGAAAGGGGGGCTAGCAGAGGGAGGGGGGCTGTGAAAAGTTGAGCAGAGGTAGAAAGGGAGAAACCTGTGGGAGGGTGGTGGAAAATTCTATATGAATTCCATGTTATTCATGTGTAAAGAAAATATAAAATTGAATATTTAACTCTTACTTGAAGTATATTTAATGGCTTGTTGAATGCCATAATAACAATCTCCCTAATCTCAGCCATGGTTGTTATCTTCATGAATTCTTAACACACAAGTCATTTTTGTGGAAAGACGTGTAGAATGCTAAGAAGCTATTGATAAAATAGTGTATTCTTTATTGGAAGGCAATAGTAAAGATGGATATTATTGCAAGTTGAAATCAAAAAGACATTAACTCTTCCTCCACTCTGGTCATACTTATGTCTTTACAAAACTTAGATTACCTATTATGCGTATGTATGTATGTATGTATGTATGTGTGTGTGTATATATATATATATATATATATATATATATATATATATGTGTGTGTGTATAAGAGATTATAATAAAAATGTTGAATTCGCTACACAAAAGCTTTCATGCATTTGCTGCTTTGGAATTGCTGTTATTACTCAGGTTTTTGTATTGATTTAAAATTTTATTATGTTTTTTAATATTTTTTTCAAGTTTATCAGTACAGTTATAGCTTAGTTTTAGTGTATTTTTGTAAAAAAGTGGATTATTTATGGAGAAATTTCTGCCCTAATTTAGTGCTAACCATTTGACTAAGTTAGGGCAGAAGTTTCTCTTGGAGCATCACAATACAGTTGGGGCTTACACATTTTCCGCACTTGTCAATGAAGGCATGTCTATCTTCCAGTTTATCATGGCATGAAGATATAACTCACCCACCTCCACCCTCTTTACTTTTCTATTTACTGCAGATCTGACATTTAATTGGTTAATCAAGACATACCCAAAAGTCTATTTTTAATTCTGACCTTATTCCCCCCGCCCCCGCCTTTTGGGAAAGAGGTAATACTTTGTTTTTAAATTTTCTTAAAAATTATTTAATCACCAGTTACTTACCATCACCTGAAAAAGTACAATCAAAGTATTGAAACCTGAAAACTTTTGTGTATTGACTTCAACAGAAGAAAAATAAGACAGAATTTGAACAAAGAAATATTAACAAATATATTGACAGGACATTTTACAAAAGGAAAAATGAGAAATGAAAGTAAATGTGAAGAGTTCAAAGCAACCTTCAATGTCTGTAGTTGAGTATTCTCATTTTGCAGGAGTGAAAAGAATCTTTTAACTATGAAAGGTCACTGAGAAAGAGATTGATTCTTTCAAATCTTGTGCCACCTGTAATTATCGACAGGGGATGGTAATCCAACAATATATACACTCACGCACATGTTCTCAAAACACTGTAAAATGTTGGTCCCTAGCATTTGTGTTATAAACCAACTTACACTTATTACTATTTAAAAATCATATTGAAGTATATCAACCTGTTTTGTGATATGATTTTATTATGTGGGTGTTGGATGTGATGTTTAGCTTTGTCTGTACTGCAGGGTACCCTGTCAAAACAAGGGTACTCTGCAGTATCAACGATCGTGAGAAATTGCTATTAGCATCTTTATATTTATTTCCAGGCAGTTGCCTATTTTTCTCAAGTTGGACCTGCACAGCCAGGCAACAACGCAGCAGTGAAAATGCAAAATGTTTTTGTCTATTTGTTAGGATCCAATTCTGAAGTAAAAAGTTGTCAAGTTTAGCATATCCAACAATGTGAATCAAAATTACTTAATTTCACTTAATATTTTCTTTTTTTTGTTTGTTTTTGTTTAGGTTATCAGTGAAATTATGTTGAATGAAGAAAGCGACGACTCTGATACAGAAAAGTCCAAAGATATTTCTTCCAGGAAGCAAGCATTAAAAGACATCTTTGATGTGATCATCTTGGAAACGACCCCATCGTACATTATCAATTCTATACTCAATGTATTCAGAGAGTTTAACAGCATTGTAAGTAATAAACGACCTATTTACAGGTAGGACAGGAAACCGGTCTTGTGTGTGATATTTTCTCTGTGTGTGTATAATCGGTATTAATAATGTTTAGTTGGTAGATCTTATGGGGAAAGAAAAAGAATAAGAATAGTCCAAACATTATCAAACATAACATTTATTGTACTAAAGGAATAATACACGGCATAGAAAGCTTTCACTTTTTGGTGAATGCGTTCTTAAGTATAGAACAGCAGAAGTTCAGTCTGACATGGGGTACCATAAGGGCTGAACAGATGAGCGTGTGTTGCGTGCTCTCTTGTCGGAAGCAAAAAGAGGTTAAGAGCCATATCTCCCACTGAGGCTGCAGCGGGGAAGAGCCATATCTCCCACTGAGGCTGCAGCGGGGAAGAGCCATATCTCCCACTGAGGCTGCAGCGGGGAAGAGCCATATCTCCCACTGAGGCTGCAGCTGGGAAGAGCCATATCTCCCACTGAGGCTGTAGCGGGGCAGAGCCATATCTCCCACTGAGGCTGCAGCGGGGCAGAGCCATATCTCCCACTGAGGCTGCAGCGGGGCAGAGCCATATCTCCCACTGAGGCTGCAGCTGGGAAGAGCCATATCTCCCACTGAGGCTGCAGCGGGGCAGAGCCATATCTCCCACTGAGGCTGCAGCGGGGCAGAGCCATATCTCCCACTGAGGCTGCAGCGGGGCAGAGCCATATCTCCCACTGAGGCTGCAGCGGGGCAGAGCCATATCTCCCACTGAGGCTGCAGCGGGGCAGAGCCATATCTCCCACTGAGGCTGCAGCTGGGAAGAGCCATATCTCCCACTGAGGCTGCAGCTGGGAAGAGCCATATCTCCCACTGAGGCTGCAGCTGGGAAGAGCCATATCTCCCACTGAGGCTGCAGCGGGGCAGAGCCATATCTCCCACTGAGGCTGCAGCTGGGAAGAGCCATATCTCCCACTGAGGCTGCAGCGGGGAAGAGCTGCAATTGGGAAAATTAATGACTAAAGTGGAAAAAAATTTTGTGTGACACATCTCTTACTTTAGGACATAATCAGACGAAAGTGATGTTTATGTTGATGTATCTACACATGCACATGACGGCAAGTGGTCACTGAAAGTATAAACAATTGAATTTTTTTATATTTTTTTTTTTTTTGCCATTCATTCCAACCTGCAGACACCAGATATAGCACATGTTGGTGAAATGTGTTGTCATTATGAAAGCTTTTCCACTTTGTCCCGCTATATATATATATATATATATATACTAGGATGGCAAGCCAATCCCTATTGCAAACTCTCGCTCGGGCACATTTGTTTTTTCAGCACCTACAGAGCCAACCTGTGGTTTATACTGTAACTATGCTGAGCAGACCTTAGTTACAGTTTCGAGGAGAGAGTGTGTTATCTAGAATTACCAACAATCTGAACGACCCTCGGTCACGATGCCTTGTGAATTTGTGCTAGCACAGCTATTGATGGCCCCCAAAATTTTGTGTGACACGTCTCTTACTTTAGGACATAATCAGGCAAAAGTGATGTTTATGTTGATGTAACTACACATTCACATGACGGCGAGGGAGCACTGAAACTATAAACTCTTAAATTTCTACCCAATTTCACTCACAAGACTTGGGTCAACCCGTGGTATAGTTTCCAGGCACTTTCCAAAGGTGCTGCACACTGGGATCGTCCCCCCCTTCAGGGCGATAACATCAGGAAGTTTCTTTCCTGACAAAACAAACATAGTGAGATTTGAACCCGGGTCTCATGGTCAGAAAGCAAACGTTCTAACCACTCAGCTACACACACACACGTGTGTGTGTGTGTGTGTCACTTGGGGATTACAAGAGGTATGGGAAGATCAACTGCATATATTTAAATATCTAAAAAAAATTTCCAGAAAAGGTTAGCACACTTTGAATTGAATTTATTTATTTATTTTATCATGGTTTCTGGCAAGTCAGATCTCTGGCATTTTTCAGGTGTCCAGTCATCCTTTTTCCTTAAAATTGACTTTGCAAAGAAACTTTTCTGAATAATAAAAGAAAAACCATGAAAACGTGTTTTTTTTTGTGTTTTTTTTTATTTTATTTTTTTTTTTTTTTATACCTTTTTGAATTACAGTTTTGTTATGATGATGATATCAATTTTGCTTTCTCTTTTTAGGAATTGGTGACACAGTTAACACCCCTGTTGAGTCGGCTGCTTGGCTTGGCCCAAAAAAATGCATTGACTAAAAGTCAACTGCAATCATTGCAGTGTTTATTAGAGCGTTTTGACAAGGATATTGCTTGCCACTTGACAGTCAGCACCTGTACCTTGCAATTATTGTGCAAAGCCATGAGCATCAACCAATCGGCGACTATAGAACCTCAAGAAACACAAATACAAGAGCTGGCTATCAAACAGGTTAGAGCCTCTTTCTTTCTCTAATCACGACAATCTCATGTATAGCAAAATTGGCTTCTATAAAAAGATTGTAAAAGATCAATATTTTTTTTTTTAAATATAGTTTTGTTAATAATTTAATATTTGTTCATATTTTCGGAGCATCATTTTTAAGAGTGATAAGAATGAACAAATATTAAAATAGACTGGTGGAGCCATTGGAATGAGCAAATGTTTTTTGGAAGTAGTTTATCAAGATTCAATCAAGTAGATGGCAGTCCAATGTGCTTAGAAGAATAAAGGAGATCCTTAAGAATATAAATTAATGGTTCAATGGTACCATCACTTCATTGGTGACAAGATGGAAAGTTGGTTTCTATATATACAGGTGCACTTTAGGAGAGTCTGCTAAAGCTATCACAAAGAAGAATCCTAGAAGTCTGCTAAAGGCACCAGAGAGAGGTGACACATGCAAAACGAGCAGAACAGAACCACATGAATAGAAAATGGTAGTATTGGCTGTAGATGAAGAAGATTTTCAGATATCATCCGGACCATTTGAAAAGTCAGAAAATGAGCAGGCAAATATATGACTGTTGTGACGTTTCAATCATGATAATAGCCACCTTCATACACTAAAGAATATAAAGGAAAAGCTTGAAGACATTGAGTGAAAATCAAATTCCACACTTATTCTCCAGATCTTGTTCTGTCTGTTTACCAATTATTCCAGTTTTCAATGGCATCCTAATGGATTACTTCTTAAAACCACATGAAAAAAATGGCTCTCTCTACTTTTCTTTCCTTCAGGCCAAAAGACTTTTACAAAAACCATTTTATGAATCTGTTCATTAGAAGTAGCCATTGATTATGTTAAAGAATAAATTTTAATTTCTGACCCTCTAATCTGAATGTTTTCTTTTCAGATATTTTTTTTTTTCCTTCAACTTGTACAAAATGCTGGGCCAATTTTTATCTTAGGCCCAACAACATTAGCAACCATATTTTTTTTTCTTCAGAACATACAAATTGGATATTTCTTTCCAGAATTTTAGCTGCCTACTCTATATTACATTCATTGAAATGTGATAAATAGAACAAGGATGAGGATCCAAACAATTTGTAGAATTTCTTGACCCTTTTGCTAAATGATGTCTTTCACTGCCTTAGACTGAATCGTCAAAAGTGACTGAAAATTCTGGTTTCTGCTCAGATGAAGAACTGAAGCACTAATTACCATATTATATTTTCAGTCTGGTTGATGTGAGGAAGGTTTTCGTTTTTACTTATTTATTTTTTTTTAACTAAATACTTCCCCAACACAATGCCCAATAGCCACTTAAGGTAGAAGGTTACTGAATGAGGTTGTTGTATAAGAGAGGGAAGTAAGTGCAGATTATGAGGATATGTAGGATAGATAACTGCTGACACCAAACTTGAAGAAGTTAAGATTGTAGTGATCAGGTAAACATCCTTTCAGTCATCTGTTGTGCAAAGTAGCCATTCTTGGGAAGAAGCAAAGTGGAACTTCCTCCTTACTAATGGAATATGACAGGAGATTGAAGATGGTTTGTCCCAGTGTATGTGGCATGGTGGGTCCTAGCTGTGAAGATTTAAATGTAGCTTGTCTGAACATTTGCTATGGAAATAGCGATAGAGTAGGAAAGGAGCTGAAAATAATTCATCACCCACAAGGCCACATAAATGATTTTTAATTCTGTCACTGATTTTACCATTTTCTTAGTTTTGCTTTAGTCACTTTGTCTATCAATTGATTAAAATTATTTAGTTGGTAGGAACAAAACATTAAGCACAAAATTCTACCATTTTTTTTCTTTAAAATGTGTTTTATTAAGTTTCATCACTCAACTGAATTGAAGATCAGGAAGAGATAGAACAAAAATTAAGTGTTACTGACAGAATTGGTTTTGTTAATAATAATAATAATAATAATCATTACTTTTTTTGTTTTCTTTATTTCTTTTAGATTGACAAAGAGTTTTATATGAATTTACCAAATGATGAGAGTCGACAGAAGGTGATTTCTTGTTTGTTCAATGCTTGGGTTCAGGCAACTACAATGAGCACGCCAGAGCTAATCAGAAAGTCCTTGAAACATGTAAGTGTGATCTTTGCCGTTTCTGGTTGGATCTTGTTCAGTCAAAAAAGAAATTTCCTTTGCTTAGCTTCTTTTGATGGTTTCAGTTCTGATATTGCGTCTCTCATTCAACTTTCTTTTTTCTTCAGTTCCCCATGAAGTCGTCTTATTTGGAAGCTGAACTGAACATCTTTGAAAAAACTCCCATTTACAGTACAGTGAGAGAAAATAAAAGAATTCAAAAGTAAGTTTAGAAAAAAAATCTTTTAAAATTGGTTAGTTTTTGTTTTATACACTTCTGGTCACCACTGAGTAAGATGCAATTTGGTTACGATGACATTTTCAGTTGGGAGCGATCACAGAAAGTGGATTAATGAATGAGATTAAAGTTTTAAAAAATAAATTCAAAAACTTAATTGTTATAAAAGTTACTTGACATTTACCCAAATTATTGCTTGCCATAATAGCAGGCAAATATTATTTTGATATCATGCAGTTTAAGAAATAAGGTATTTTGTGACAATATATTGTTCATTGTGTAGTTATTAGTTTTCACTCTTTTTAGAAATCCTTGGTCACAGGACCAATATCATAACAGGTTATGGTGTTTAGGTTTTGATGGCTTCATTTATTGTTAATCTTTGGCACACAAAATGTACCCTGGTCATAAAAGGTCACCCATAATGTATGGGGAGGGATTAAAACTTCTCATTGTCACTGGTTGTCTTCTCTTTTTCCCCTGTCATTAGATTTGAGACAACAAAGTGAATCTTGCTAGCTTCCTCCTCATATGTTATTAAAATGGGTCTCACCAGAATGATAACTCACAATTCGCTGATAGAAAAAAGATTATCACTAATTGTCAAATTTCTGTGATCCTACATAAATGTTGTTTTTCTCGGTTATGGCAGTATTGATTAATAAATCATTGGTACTGGATAAGATAGTTTTCTTTATCTAAATCCGTTACATATTGCCAGTTTCTAATATGGCTACTCCTTGAACCACAACCTATAGACAGTGTATGCGCACATGTGTGGGAGGGGTATATTAATTCAGATTTGAACTATTTGTCACTCAATCTTATTTTTGGCTAGAAAAGCTCCCAAGACACTCCCCATGGTCCTCTGATTGGCCAATCAATACAACCCCCACAACCAATAAGACAATGCTTAATCTCTCAACTTTGAACTTCCTATTGTAAAGGGTGTTTCAATAACTTGGACCAATTTTAAATGTGAATTAAGTTTAAGTGTCTAATGATTTTTTTCTTTCACATCTAACTTAAGTCTTTGGCAATTTCAACCATGGAAATATTAACAATCAAATAATGTGTTAAAGTTATCAAAGCCTATTATGAAAAAGGATATTCAGAGGTTGCTTCATCTCATGAAACAGTAAAGTCGACTGGCCACCATGATTGTGTGACTTGACGTCTTTAGATTTCTCCCTTTGCAGTCATCTCAAAAGTAACGTTTATGCCAACAACAATTCAAAATCTGAAGGATGAGATAATTAGGCGTATTGGTGAGATCGAGGAGCAACTATGCAGAGACGTCATAAAACATCTTGACTGTCAAATGGTTATGTACTGCTGATGCGTTGGCAGACATTTGGGTGATATTATTTTTCACGCATAATTGCCATGACTTAACTGACATGATCCAATAGAGAAATAAATAAATTTTCACCAATAAAACTGATTTATTTACTGCTGACTTTCATCTATCTTAATGAAACGCTCTTTCATTTGCAATCTAGCTAAGGTTACCAAAAAACAAACCAAAAACCCGACATTCCTCGAGTTTTCAA
>OZ038487.1:125938626-126073626 GCA_964036315.1 Acanthosepion esculentum
AAATAAAATGCTATCAGAAAATTTTCAGAATCTTGTAAATTTGATTTTTTTTATGAAAAATCCAATACACAGTCTTGAAACAAATTTACTGCACTCAGTCAAGATAACTGACCAATGAAAAATAAATTTTTTAAAATCTACTTGTGAAATGGTACATTATATATAAATTTGTGTCGTATTTATTTTAATTGAGATATTTTTGACAAATGTGCCTGCGAAAAGATGTGGTGTCAAAAGGACAAAATCTCTCCCCCATGATACCTCTTTTTTTTTAACTACCTTCACTCTTCAGTGTAACACCTTTTATATCCTGACCCCACTGGAACGATGTACTCTACAAGACCAGACGTTGGTCCCGTCCTGATCCAGTATTATAGGGTCAATCAAAGTCTCCAGTACACAATGGCGATTGAATTCCACTTTCCAGCTATGTTGTGAATTTTTATCCTGGAGAGCAATTAACAAATCGTAGATCCCGGAAGATTCAGCTGGTCTACCTGCAAGTTCGTTGGGATGAGAATCGGGCCGAGCAAAAATATAAACAAGTCGATTCGAGTCCAAAGAAAAATTTATATATATATATATATATATATATATATATATATATATATATATATATATATATATATATATATATATATATATATATGAAGAAGAAATTGGTACAAAAAGAATAATGCTTCCTTTACAAGAAAGTAGTGTATATAAAATAGTCCAGAAAAAAAAAACAAATATTGCAAATAATTCTGGAAGGAGAGAAGTAGTTTTCGGGTTCACCCTTTTTGTCCCTTAGCAGATGCTGTAATTATTTCACTATCAGGATATGGGGGGGGGGGGGGTCACTGGCAGTATTGCGCCAATATTGCAGATAAATTGAGTTCACTTCCTTCCTTATTGCAGCAGTAAGCGGACGCTTTCACTCTCACTGCCTCTCTCTCTCTCTCTCTCTCTTGTTGACTTTGATGGTTTGTTTTTGCACAAACATGTGCTTAAATAAACATGGTGGTAGTGACAAAAACCCGGGTTATCGATAAACTTAGAATACAATCTGATTACTGACCTCTCCCCCTTCATGATTAAATGAACAGTCTCTTCTTCGCAATTGGTATTGCATAGTTCATATAAACACCATTGTTTTGACATTTTATATTAATAATTCTGACGAAGCACAGATTCTCTGGGCACAAACTAAACCACAGATTATTTTTCTCATCTATAAACAAAATTCTATATTACTATAATTATTAATATTTCAAGGGTGACCATTGCTTTCTGCTACATCAGCAATGTTTAGTTTTAAAAAGCAGTGATTAGAATTGGAATAAAACCTAAACATGAAACTTAATTTATACATTTTTTGTTCTTGTGAATTTACAACAAAACTATTAAACACTATTTATTTATTAGATTGTTTATTTACAAGAATATTTACCACATTCTAAAAACTAATACAATTACAACTTATTCAATGCAATATTTACCAATTTATAAAGAAATAAATGTGAAAACTATTTTTTATTCATAAATTTAGTAACATTTCAGACAGTTACATGCCATGCGTGATACATGCTTAGGTGATCATGTATCTTTCGATACATGACTGATGAAGCAGATTTTTTTCCTGCAGTAGGTTGCCATTTCTTTCTGTGATGGACCAGTTGCCATCCAAGGCAATAGAACCCAGTCTGTCCTGCTATTTACCCATAGCTGGGGTGGGGGAGAAGAGGATTCCTACTTTTCCCAAGGGTATTAGCACGTAAGGGAATGTAATGAATTTGACTGGAATTCGAACTCAGCTCTCCAATTCCTCAATCCAAGCCACTACCCATGACTCCACCTTGCCTATATAAACATTTATTAAATTATTAAAATATGCAAACCAACTATAAGAAAATCTTTATTTACCATTTTATAAAGTTTGGATCAATTGACAATTAACCAATGTTTTGCCAACCATTCCAATAAACAATTTAATAGTGTAAATAAATAATTTAATAAATAAATAGTATTTATTATTTTTGTTGTCAATTCTCAAAAACAAAGAAAATGTACAAATTCACTTTCATTATATGTTTAGCTTTTATTCCAATTCTAATCATTGCTTTTTAAAACTAAACATTGTCAAAAGTTTTTAAAAAAGCAGTGTTGTGGGAAAAAACGTCCTTTTGACCCTATGTCTTATTGCAGACATGTTTATCCATGTTTGACATATTTTTTTTTTATTGCTTTTTATGATAACTTTACTCAGGCTTTCAATGTCTAATGGAGAGTGGGAAATCTATCATAAAGAAGTGAGTTATGTCCCTTGTCTTCATGGACACCCTGGTAAATGCACCACCTACTTTAACCATTAAGATACTAGAACTTGACAGTTTTACAGAAGATTCAATCTAACCTGCAAACCAATTCATTCAGTCCACAATCGGCACCATAAGTGTTTTTGTTTTTAAACTAGTAATAATAAAAAAAATAGAATTGGGAAGGTTTCACATACTTAAATAAATAGTTTTTTATCTTACTCTTTTTCTCTATGATATATATTTTTATTACTATAAACATTATGTTCAGTGGATACACACATTTGAGTAGACATCTTTGTTTTTAAAAAAATACTTGACATCTACTGGCCTAAGTCTTAAAGAAAATGTACTCGTTGACAGGGCTCAAACCTTCATATAGGGGAAACCATTGTATAACCAGTATAATATTAGTTCACTCTGTCAACAAATGACATCACACAGAAGCAAGGTTCAGTCACAGTTATAAAGAAAAGCATAGCTTACATTAAAATCTTTTTCAATTCATATCTGCTAATCCAAAATGTAAAAGTAAAGTTATTTTTAATGAATTAATGTATTACACACAAACACACACGTGTGTGATGTATGAAATGCACATACATAATAAAATAACCTTACATACACGATGTATAACAGATTAATCAGTATTTACACTATTTACATTGTTCAGACTTGCCCGCATTTTTATTGTTACATTCACAATGTTTTATGTACTCCAACCTTCTTCAGTTGATTTTTTTTTTTTTTTTTTTAAATTTCAAACTGAACCCAGAATAGTCAATCTGTATGTTGGTCTTTTCTAAAGTTTGTGAATGTGACAGTAAAGATGAGGACAACAGTCCAAACAATGTAAATAGTGTAAATAGTTACAATACCTCATCTGAGAAATAGAGACAGATGTTGAAGGTGAATATGGCAATAAAGATGAGGACAACAGTCTGAACAATGTAAATAGTGTAAATAGTTACAATACCTCATCTTAGAAATATAGACAGAGACTTAAAATAATAGATATTTTGTTAAAGATGCAGAAGATACTGGAATTTAAGTTTTGTACATAAGTAATTATCAGGCCATGTAGTAAAGATAGATTAGGTATACTGCCCCACCAGATACTTGCTTATGAAGAAAAGTAAGAATTATATATTTAAATATACATTATATATGATGCCTAGTGACAAAAATCAATACTGCATATATAAATCATAGTCTGAAGATCACTTGAGGTATGGAACTGGCAATCTCTATTCAGTATTGATTTTGATGTTTACACTGTTTATATCTACTAGAGGAGCTTATTTTCCATGAAAACTGAAAAACAGAACGGCCTACTTGAAACAGATATTGCGATTTTCAAATAGACATTTCTTTTTTTTTTTTTTCTCTCACAGATTTGCCAACTCCCATTTTAATTTGCCACTATGTTTGACTTCTGTAACTCGCTCGTCTGACAGATATCAAAGGATGAAGTCAGTAATGTTTTAATACGTCCCCCTTACCTCTTGTCTCCCTGCAGTTTACAGTATTCGGGAACCAAGATTAACGAAGTTGGCTTGATTTAATTAACAAAAAATAATAAGGTGGTGTTAGTGTGGTGTAGGGAGGGGGGGTTTAAAAATGAATCACATTTTGTTTTATTCTTTCTTTTTTTCTACCACACATGGTGACGGAAGTGTGGGCAGTTTGTCATTTCAGAAAGCTAAATTTTACGACTTTTTCAAAAATGTTATTTAATAATTTCAATAAAGTGACTAAACAATAATGTAGCTTTTTGTCTCTAAATAACTTTGTGGTGCTACTTTTCTGTAGGTTTTGCCGCTTTCACTTCCTTCATATTTAAAACTGTAGCATTCTTTTGCAAGGGTTGTCCCAGAAACTAATCATGTTAGATTAAGGGCTGAAGTATAAGGTATAAAAAACCCTATCAAACTGGAGTAAGTTATCCAATGGGTGGATATTCCAGATAGTAAAATTTCATTTTCCTTTTGTTTTCTTGTTTTAATAACATTTATATATCATTACACTTTCTCACTAAGGATTATAATAAAAGAAAAACAGAAATTTATACTGAAAACAGAAAAGAAATGGAATTCCCTAAAACCTGACATAGAATTAAGGAAAATTTTGAAACTGAAAATTGGTCCCTCTAATCTACAAACACTCGGTCCCTAATATTGAGCATCTCCCCTCCCTGCCTCCCAATAAATATACTAAGTGGTTGTGCATGTAATAAATGTGGTTTTATTTTATTTTATTTTTTTTTTTTTTCAGGCATGTGAAGAAAGAGCAAAGACAAGTCAGCAAGAAATTGGCACCATGGATGATGTGGTTGTCATGGTGCTGAAAGTCTTTGTGGATGCTTTCCCTCATATTCCATCTCATAGGCGTGTCATGCTATTTCCAGAATTAACACGAATCATTGGACAAGGCAAACATCTTTGGTGTTTGTTATTGCTGCTTATAGAACACTTTGTTGTCCATGGTTCCACTAAAAGCCATGCAGAGAACCCAGAGGTGAGTGCTTCAAGAATTCATTTGTCTTGAGGTGGCAGTATCTATATATACGCACACACACACACACACACACAATAGTGGATCACACAGTGCGAATCAAACTCGATGTTGTCAGCAGTCTGCAAGACTAGCTTGATAAACATCTCTTCTATTACTTAAATAATTATCAATGGTAACCGCACATTGCCTCAGTTATCTAATAAAAGCACAATGAGATTTTTATATTATTTGTTACTTGCACTGAATGACTACCTTCTTATTAAAGGAATATTCTGATATGGTAACAGGAAACATCAATACATATGGGAGATCAAATATACAGCTTTTTGCTTCTTATTAGCTTTTTTTTTTGCTGTTGTATATTTTTAACTTTTAATGATTTTAAAAAGCAGAATTCTTTAGAAGTGACAGTAGTTCATTTGGCAGATAAAATCCCTGGTTACTAATGCAGAAAATAGAACCTGTAATACTTCAGGCTTGTTCTTGGTTCGCAACAAATGGCCCCAGATGTAACCTTTTGTTGCAGTCAGCCCAGGGTGGATCCTGGTTTGATCATTGGAGTGATCTCTTCAATTCAGATCTGCCTTATCTCACATTGAATTGTTTTGATTGTAAGGAGGCTAAGATCGATTCGTCGTAGGTATCTTCGTGTTGTACTGTTCCAAGTTGAGCGAAATTGTACAATAAAATTGGAAAAAAAAACAGCACTTAAAATATATATAAAAAATAATTACTATTTTTATATCAATTCTGCACACTAGGGTTCGTTAGTAGTTCTGTTCGCATACAAATGTTTGTCAACCCAATCTGTTCCTAAATCGGACACCACATTTGGGTAAGCTGGTAAGTTTTGGGGCTTGCAGAGTTATCGAAATTTGTTTTACTGTTTTGTTAAGTTTGGCTCAAGGCTGAAGTCAGAGGTTCTTGTGTTTGGCAGGAAATGTGGAATCTCTCAGTGATCTCCGTCGCTTCCCTTCTCAGCTCTCAACTGTCAGATCGCAATTCTGCACTGACTGTGACTCTCTGAATGGTTTTCGCACATTCATTTTTATGGACTCCAACTAGAAACCAGTGTGGGGCAAGATGTAGGCTGGGTTTCGATGAATCCCCTGATTTACAACAAAAGTCTATTGCTTTTGCTCTTTAGAAATTAAATTAATTTATAATTTTGGGGAATTCTCCCTCTAGGGGGTGGTTGCAGACATTGCTTCACCTGGCTGCTTCCACCTTCTCTTTGTACCACTTCCCACCATTGCCCCCTAGTGGGCGTGAGTAGCTCCTTCAACCTCCTTAATGTCTCCTCTGTGCCTGCTACCTTTCAGTGAGTGCAGGCAGGTCCTCATTCTTCCTTGATCACTCTTCTGCGCCTCTTACCTCCCATATTTGGTTGGAGATTGATTTTTAAAAAAAATATGGTTTCAAATGTTCTTTTCTCATAAGTGAATTGACACCACAATTGGCTTTCTCACCTCTGACCCAAGAGACATTTTCTCAGGGAAATTATTAACTCCCATTATGGCGACCATTGCTCAGGCACAGGTGTTCATTTCATTGTTTTTCATTCTGACATCCCGCAAAATAAATTCATTTACGTTTAACTCAATTCTTCTCTTGTCGGATCCGGGCATTGGCTGTCAACAGCTGATTTATTCACACAAATTGAGAATCGCTTTCAAGCTGTCATCTGGTCCATTTTACATATTTTGATTCTCTGGAAACAATTTTACTATCAGCCTGTCTTCCTGATATTGGTTAACACTTTTCATGTTAAGTTATTCATCATTATTTCGTTTTCAGTGATATTTTAAGTCACCATTATGAGTATCAATTACCAGTAACCCAAATAGTGTTACAAACCAATTGAATTACAAGATTACTATTGCTGGCATCCAAACTTTTTTCCTTGTGTCTATCTTCCTCTCTCTCATATTCTTGTTTCATGTATACATAAGTTAGGTAAATGCAAAGTAGACGACAAATTTTCATATATACATCAGCATCGTAAATTAGCTAGACTTTAAAGTTGGATCGTCTAATGATTTTCCTTTTCCCTCATTCATTGTATCTAATGTCACCACAAATGTATCCATACTTTTCCGTTGTTTGATTTTTAAAATTTAGGTCAACGAATTGTAAGTCGATTCATGCAACTGACAATAACTCGTATTTATTTGATTCTCACTTCTTTAAACTGTTATTTAACTTCTCTCTTTAAAATGTTATTCCTCACCCTCATTTTAAGGCTCTTTCCTGTTCTTCATCTTTCTTTACACCTCTTTTTAGATCTTTCATAAACATTTCCCTCTTAGCCTTGTTTCTCACTCCCACTTATATACTATCATCGAAATTTTGTTTTTTAAACCCGGAGATATATTTTCTGTTTTCTTTTTGAATTTGTAGGTCTAATGATTTGAATTGTGATTACAATTCTAATGTAATAAATTATAACCATGAAATATTAGTATTTGAGCCTTCTTTATTATATATTTTACATTTTATAACAGATTTTATGTTTCTAACGTTGTCTGGGCACTTGAATCTTTTTTTGTGTGTGTGTGTGTGTGTGTGTGTGTGTATCATTGCGGTTTTTAACAGTCTTTCAGTTGATTCATTCTTCAGCTCTCATCAGGTGGAACTGAAGAGAAAAAAAAAGGAAACCTTGTGTTAACAACAAAATGAACAGATTTAAACATCCAAACAATGTTGGATATATTACTGACTCTTCTCAATTTTATTGATTATACATTTTATTTATTCAGCTATATAGTCTTGTTCAATGACTGTGTTTTGTGTTTTTTTTTCTATTCAGACCAATGATGGACTCCCATTGGAATTGGAATTTTGCCTGAGTCTCAGCATCCAGTTCTCTCCTGAACAACAACTTGATGCCATTTACAACAGCATTCTTTATTTGTCTAAACTTCCACCCACAACAAAACAGGGTAACAAAAGAAAATACTTTTTTTTCTTAGTTTAAACTGCTTCAGTCTTTTTTAATTGAATTTTAAGTATCATTCCTAATGTCAAATTGGTTGGAGATTTGCCAATTGTATGGCAAGCACAATCTACCTGTATTTGTTGACTCACATTTTTGGCTTAACAGTAAATCAGCTTAAAAGATTAGATTAAAAACAGTTTTAATTCTTGAATTATTTACAAATTGAATTAATCCAATGAACATATTGTCATAGCAAAACCTAAAAGTTTATCTGGCAATTAAATGAAGGGCAAAATCACTCTACTTCCTGCTTCTCTGTGTGTGCGTATGTGATATATAATCTCTAACAGGATAAAGAATAAATTTGAAACATTTATCGATCTAACATGTTTCACTTTTATTAAAGCTTCATCATACAATGAGGTATGGAGAAACATTTTCTGTTAATTTTATTGTGTTCATTGGTTTAGCAGGTTTCACATTCATTTGACTTGTCAAGCAGCATTTGTGTGTATAATTTGTGTGCAAGTGTATCATAATTCTAGTTTGTCTTTGTAGGTTTATGATACACTTACATATGAATGTTGCTTGATTAGTCAAAGGCGCACATGCAGTCATCTTACCGAATGAAAATCGAACACCGAAAATAAAAATACCAGAAAATCTTTTTCCATATCTCATTCTCTGGAGTTTTAATAAAAGTGAAACATGTTAGATTTATAAATGTTTCTCATTTGTTTTTATTTTATCATTTTGTCAAATTCTGATTTGTATTTGATTCCAATTCACACACACACACACACACACACACACACATATGATTTTTAGAAATCAGGAGGTCAGTTGAATCCGCTACCTTGCTTATGGTATTCGCAGGTGATTTTTATCAAATGACCTCTTAACGCTTTATTTTATTTTATTTATTTTTAAACTAATGAGTGCTATATTATTATTTTTTTTTTTTAAATAAACAAACACATGATATTGGGTGTAATAGAAAGGGAGGAAGAGGATGTAAGGAAGGAGAAGAAGAAAGGGGAAGAGAAGAAAAGCAAGGATGTTATAAAAGTGGTGGTGGGGGTAATTGAAATGTAAATTTTTGGTTTTTATCCAGTGTCATATGTGCTTAAGAGGAATTTCTTAATATGTATGCAATGCATATTTGCACATAAGTGAATGTAATAAACTCTTGTAATTTGAATTTGGCTCATCTCCATTTTCTCATTTCAAGCGGCTATCTATTATACAACTTACACAACTACTTTGAGTGTAGAACGTAAACATTTTGGTCATCACCATCACAAAACTATTTGTAATTGTCCATGTTTGCCTTGTGACAAGAAAGTGAAGGTTCTTATGGTTATAAACAAATCAGAATCACTTAAAAAGTAAAATTTGAGAATTTAACAAGTGAGTTTTGCAATTTTTTTTTAGCTAAAAGCACTCAGTGTGAACAGCATATTGAAAAAAGAAGAGATTGTCAAAAGAAAGCAAGAACAATCTTGATTTACAATAACTCTGGCGTTTTTGTAATTTGTTCCTCTATTGTGCATCTCTGCATCTTTTCTCTTGTTTGGTTCGTGTCTTGTATTTTAAGTTTTTCTGTTGCAGGAACTGTGAAAGTAAAACCACCATTACCAGAGAAACTTAGTCAATGGCGAAGTGCCGATGTTGAAATCTTTAATATTAATCACCATACAAACAAACGCCTTTGGCATTTCAAATATGCAACCATCAACTTTTTTGTCAGTTTGCTCAGCTCAACCGAGTTTATCAGCCAGGTAAAAAATTTTGTCAAATTTATATGCCTTAAAGTTTTTATCCACAGATTTTAACAACCATGAAAAAGAATTTTATTCTGTTTCATTCAAACATGTTTAATTAAAATTATATATTTGCTTTTTATCATTTCTAACACTTTTGCCCCAGCCCCTCAACCTCCAGCATCTTACTCTCTGGGTTGAGGTGTCTACTCAGTCCTAACTAATCTTAAGGGAGTGGCCATAGGTCCTCCGAGATCCGTAGATTATTCGACTGGTCGGCTGGTTTAATCCTGCTTCGTGCCCACATTGTGATTTGTTGGATCCAGAAAGCAGAAGTGATGTCCGTCCATTCACAGTCGACTGAAGATGGAGACATGGCTGGGGAGTCTGCGCTAAGAAATTTAGAATGCAGCAAAAAAAAAAATTAATATCTGCAGAAAACCGGACAAACCTCTATTCAATGGTTGAATTGTTAATGTCTTTTATATAGCAGAAAAGAATAGTAGAGAAAAGAAACGGGTTACAGAAAAGAAAAGTATTTAACGTAAAAACTCATACACTGGATTCTAGACACAGAGAGAGTGTAAGTGATTAACTTGTTAAATCGTCTCAGAACGATATATGCCTCTTGCGATGGAGGAATAAAGATTTCTGTGAGGGGTTTAAAGTTATAGTGGCGTTCCTCCTCCCAACGCTTGCCCGGGCCAATTCTCTCTTCTCTCTTCAAGAATTTTCTCCAGTCTGTCTTTTTCAGCATAACTACGTGTTTATATAGATAAACCCGGCTGATTTTTACTGACCCTCGGCCCTACTACTTCACACGGGATTATCACAGGGTTCTGGCTGCTTCAACCAAAATCATGTGAATTCCAAAGTTCCTTCTAGCTTACTCAGTTCTATTTCAATTTTTAATCGATAAAAATTATTTCGACCATTTCTGTTGTCTTCTGATGACCCAGATTAAATGGGTACAACTTCTGCCCTAGATCAGATTTCCCCACCAGTAAACAAAATGCTCTGATCTAATTGCGCTATTCAAATCTACTCCAATTTCAATAAAAAGAAATATACGTGTGTGTGTGTGTTTCCCAGACTCTCCCTGTCACAATTTCTATCTTGATCTCTGACGAAGCTTTAATCAAATGAAACATGTTAGATTAAGATCTCTTTCCTACTTGCTCTTTATCCTATCATTCATATATATATATATATATATATATATATATATATATATATATATATATATATATATATATATATATATATATATAAAAATAAATATAAAAGTGGACATGGAAGTCAGCACTTAGAGGCGACAGTCTGTTTCATGCTAGTGCAATCGTCAGGCGACGACGATTGCACTAGCATGAAACAGACTGTCGCCTCTAAGTGCTGACTTCCATGTCCACTTTTATATTTACGCACGCTCTATCTCTGATATTGAGCACTTTATCTCATAAATATAGCACACTTTAAGACTATATTTCTTCATATATATATATATATATATATATATATATATATATATATATATATATATATATATATGGGCACCTCAAGGTGGTGTAATGGTTAGCAAGCTTGTCTCGCTAGAACACTTACGACTGAGTAGTGAGTTCGATCCTCACTGGGTGCCCCCTACTTTCGACCTTGTGCCACATCTGAGCTACGCTTGTAAAATCACTTGGGCACCTTGAGACGGTATAATGGTTAGCAAGCATCTCTCGCTAGAACAATTATGACTTAGCAATGAGTTTGATCCTCACTGGGTGCCCCCATCTTTCGGCCCTGTCCCACACCTAAGCAACACTTGGAAAATCACTATATATATATATATATATATATATATATATATATATATATATATATATATAATAAATAAAAGTGAAAGTTTCTCACTTAGCTGATTGATGTTACCTTCAGCATCCTGACTCCAGAGTTTCTTAGGTGGACATGTCCATCCACTCTTCAGGAGTTATCAGCAATTTACTGCTTATATTTCTCAATTTGTGTTTTATACACTTATTATTGGTGCAAGTTTTTTTCTGTATTGTTTGTGTGTGTGTGTGTGTGGTCATGCATCTGTCTGTGCAGATGTACGTATACCCGTTTACGTGGATGTGTGTACATATAGCATGTGATCATTTGGTCTTTTTTTTGTATCACACACACACACACACACACTTTAAAACTTCTGAGCTTTTTATCTTTTTTTTCTTTTCTGTTATATATATATAGTGAATATATATATATATATATATATATATATATATATATATATATATATTCACTATTTCACTTTCTTATTTGGCTTGGTGGTATCTTGATTTTATGAGATTAGGTTTATAATTAAATTTTTATTCATTATTGTTTGAATTTATGTGCATATGTATTTATACGCTTGTGCATACATACACATGCATATTCATGCATGTACATATATAGGTAAGTACACATAAATGCACATACACAGGCACATGTACACCTGTGTCTGTGCTTTGGTATTAATAAACTAGTGTTTAAATGGTTGTTATTTTTTCTATTTTTAGGATATTAATTATTAGTTATTATTTTCTACATGTTATTCATGCAACTGTAACTAATTTTGATGTATTTTTATTGATAATTTGCTGTTTTTTTTTTTTGTGGGGGGGGGTTATTGAGAGAACATATATTTTTTTATTGAGAGAATATAATAGCAGAATTGCTGTGAAAAAGTGACCAAAGTAAAAACCTGCAAAAGTTCTCGGATGAAAATGATTATTCAGGAGCTAAGCCAACAGCGATGTCAGAGATGCCATGAAGCCAACGTGGCTACGCATGTTTGTGTTTCTATCCCTGTTTTTTGTTTTTCTTAAAAATTTGAAATTAAAAACAACCAGCTTAGATTTAACATCTACTAAAGAAAATCTGGCCCCCCAACCTGTATCTCCTTTTTCCTCCCATCAGGGGACCCACTCCTATAGCCAAACCAGACTGCTGTCAAGATGGTCTCCCCTGGCCAAATTGGTTGTGGCAGGCTTCAGCTATAGGCAAGTGGGTTTCCCTAAAAGAAAAAGGACCAAAATATCTCTTTAGTATTGGTACCTCCAATAAAAAACAGCAGAGCTTGATGAAAAAAGGCCCAAAGTTTTATCAGTAAAATGTTTGTTTAAACTTTAAGAGGAAAGACCAAAGTATTTTTAAATTATTTAAAAAAGTTTTTACTCCTTTTCTAAAAATGTTTGAAATTTTGGTTAAAACACATTGATTTGGAAATTCTTGCAAAAATCAAATAATTATCGGAATTTAATGAATCTTTCAAGACTTATCTGTAAATGAAGGGATTTATTTTTTTATTTTTAGAAAATCTTAGTAAAAATATTATTTATTTATATCTGTTACCCCCTGCTTAATTTCATGAAATTTCTAGAAATTAAATTCTATCCTCTAAATATGTTTTATTAGTTAAATGCAGGGCTCCTTGGAGAATGTAAACCATCCACTTTTATTTTTTTTCAAACAGTTATTCAATTCCTGAAAATCTACTTCAAGTAATAAAATAAAAATGACTATAAAACTATGACATTATTAGATAAGCTTTTAATTACTTTTATAAATAGTAGATATTAAAGACATTATAGTCTGAAGTAAAAATTTATTTGATGAATAATGAATTTTTTGCAAAAATTGTTTTCATTTTTTTAGTTAATCATTTATTTTTTTAAATTTTTTTAATAATAATAATTTATAAAGTTTCAAAAATCTTCAAAATAATTTTAAAAACTTTCTCCCTGTTACATTATTAAGAGAAGACTATATTTAGTAAGCAAAAAATGAAAAGCTTAATATAAATCATCACTCACCAAGATTTAAAAATAAATTTTTTTATGTGTATAAATGTGCCCATTTTGAACATATAGGTGACCATATACGACATTATCAGAAAATAAGATTGATGCATTTTGCCAATTCAAAGTCAACATTCCTAAAATTATAGATTATAGAGAATATTTAACGTTTTTAAGATTACTGAGTACTTAAAAATTATATAAAAAACATTCATCTGTCAATTTTTGTAAATTATGTTTTAACAGATAAAATCTCTGTAGAATAACAACAAGCCTGTCAACACCTTATCAGTGCTTGTTAAATGATTGACGAGCAATGAAAAGCTCGTAAATCACCACTACTGTTTGTTTTAAAAATACATTTCTCTGTTATTTTCAACTTAAAGTAAATCATATTAATTATATTTTAAATTAGCTAATATTCCTCAAATAAAATTTCAGAAAAGTATATTTTATTTTTGGAAGATTTTTTAATACAGAGAATTACATTGCGGTGAAAAACTACTAAAAAGGGGGCACTAATCAGTTGGAAAAAAACTAAAACATGGATTCTAATCATATAATTTCTGTTTGAAATACATCCGAGTATTTTGTTTACTGGAAATAGTAAATTTAATCCTTTAACTTTCAATTAAAGCTAAAAATGTTTTTGTTTTTTTATAAAGATTGATTTTAAACTTTAGGTAATGTGATTTTAGTGTATGTACCTACTTTAGTAGGGACCTCTTGATCTTGGCCAATTGTTACTAATTTCAATGTTTAAGAAAATTAAAAAAACAAACAAAAAAGCAGGAAATTAACATTTTATGGTCACAAGAAATGTTGGATTAAAAGATTAATTTAAAAAATGACATAGTCTCACAGTTCTCAAGAATAAACTAAAGACTAGGGCTATACATAATATGACCGATCATTTGCACAATGAGCTAGTAGAGAACAAAGTAAAATAAACAAGAGATCAAGTCAGTGGGAGGTTTTAAAAAACTCACACCAACAGCTCATATAACAAGCCAGATATCTCAATGAATCCTATAATATCAGGGATAAATAGCGTGCCTCAGAAATTAACAAAACCCATAGAAAAAAATTTATATGGTTGAGGATAAAATTATGTACATCAAGAAATTGGGAGGATGTTTTGACTTAATTCAGTGATTATTATTATTATTATTATTATCATCATTATTATTGTAGTATAAGGATTGTTGAGGAAAGATTGTGTGCCTCAGAATTTACACCAATATTAATAATTATTATTATTATTATTATCATCATTATTATTGTAGTATAAGGATTGTTGAGGAAAGATTGTGTGCCTCAGAATTTACACCAATATTAATAATTATTATTATTATTATTATCATCATTATTATTGTAGTATAAGGATTGTTGAGGAAAGATTGTGTGCCTCAGAATTTACACCAATATTAATAATTATTATTATTATTATTATCATCATTATTATTGTAGTATAAGGATTGTTGAGGAAAGATTGTGTGCCTCAGAATTTACACCAATATTAATAATTATTATTATTATTATTATCATCATTATTATTGTAGTATAAGGATTGTTGAGGAAAGATTGTGTGCCTCAGAATTTACACCAATATTAATAATTATTATTATTATTATTATCATCATTATTATTGTAGTATAAGGATTGTTGAGGAAAGATTGTGTGCCTCAGAATTTACACCAATATTAATAATTATTATTATTATTATTATCATCATTATTATTGTAGTATAAGGATTGTTGAGGAAAGATTGTGTGCCTCAGAATTTACACCAATATTAATAAAATGCATATCTAAAAAAAGTCAACATGTACATATGACCCAACCAACTCCTGCAAGACCAATTAGAAATTTGACAGACACACCTACACTCCCACACTTCCTCTTTTTCTTCCTCTTCCATCTCCAGGAACTACCCAGACAGGCAGAAAAATGTCCGCAATAATCCTGACACAAATTTTTGAAATTTTGGACTAATCAAGTCATTTTTTTTCCCAAAAAAAAAAAAAACGAGTATTGAAACAATGAGACATAGATTTAGAGAATTGAATAGAAAGCAGAAAAAAAAAATTGTACTTTTAATAAAGTACATTCCAAAAATTCAAATCTATGCAAAACAAATCTTTAGACTCTCAGCAGCCATCATTTTTCAACCTCAGCAGAAGTAAAAAGGCAGTCAACTTGTTTCTAAACTATTGCCTCTAAACCAAAAACGAAGTTTAATTTGCATTTTAAATTTAAATTAATTCCACTAACTAGAAATATTTGGATTATTATCTTTTTACATGAATCATTGTCAACTTATTAAAATGTAATATTGGTTAAAATTGTAAATTCTAATGTTGAAATTAACATACACTGAATATTAATTCATTAATAGCTGAAGTGAGTACCGAATTTAAGGTAATAAGAGTCAATGCAAGTTGTCTCCCTTGTATTTTAATTTGATTGGAATTATGGCAATGAATGAATGAATGAATACTTGTGGCAAAAGAGAAATTATTAAGAATTTAATAAGTGAGTAAAATAAGAGGCTTAAATATTCAAAGAACATCATCCAAAGTTGCAGCTCATTCAAGGCCTTGGGAAAAACAAATTAGAATGAACATTCAGTTAGGAATATTTGGCAGTGCCATATTTTATAACATCATTTTCCTTCAGAGAAATTCATGGTAGATGTTGAGAAATCTCGATGTATATGTTAACCTTTAACATTTTGGAGGTGCTTTTGTTTGCAAAACAAACATTTTATCCTGCAAGTGACTCAGATGAATGAATGATAGTGTGTTTGAATTTTGCTGTTGTGTTGTCATATCCTTCTATGGCAACAGACTATAACTGAAATTAAGTAGTGCAGTAGAGGAGCTTTGAAAAACAATTCAGTGGAAAGGAAATGATGTGAATAATGCAAAGTGTTGAAGGTTAAAATTGTATGATGGAATCTTCCAAATGATAAAGACTATCTTACCCATTTACAAATGGACTCTTCTTCCAGGCTTAAATAAGCTGGAATTTTTCTATCAATGTTCTTTCATAATCTATCCTAAACCATTTGTGCATGAATTTGATTTAAGGTACAAGATTAAAATCTCACCAACAGCAAAATAATGAAATTTCCTCATCAGAGGTGGGGCTTGGGGGAGGTATTTCACTTCATGTGCACCTGAGAATTTAAAAAAGGTGCAAATATATTACATGTTTCTGCATTACGAAACACAGGAATATAAAAAGAGTGCCAGGAGAACTTTTTTTACAAATGGTAGCAAACATTTTGATTTTCTAATTTTCAGTTCATGTCAGCAAAACTTGAACATCTCAAATTTAGTAACTTTCATATTTTTACTTTTTTATTGGTATGCATTTTTTTTATGCATTACATTGTTGTATTCACATATGCATTTGAAAAGACATTTTAGTCGCTCTAATTAGTTTCCATTTTTTCTTTTTTGTATTTGTTGGCCAATTTATTAATTGTTTTTATGCTTTTCATTTTTCAGATTACAACCACTTCTGAGACAGTCTTGCAGGATAATTACCAGAAACTTCTAGAAACCATTCTGCATTATTTAAGTAATGTTTCCAAAATGACAGAAATGCGGCAAGACCCCGAACCTGCACGCTTCTGGAAAATGCTGTGTAATCAAGTGTCAAATCTTTTAGATAAGGTAAGTCAATAGTTTTGGGGTCTGTGTGTGTTAATTAGCAGGGAAGAAAAAACGTATCTGAAACTTTGAAATGATAAATATTCATGGCTTGACACACCTTGGAAGCTTCATTTTTATTATCACAATGCATCCCCCTCCCCCACTTTTCAATGGTTTTCATCAGTTGAAATGTTGTGGTAAAGATCAAAGCTAAAACAATCTATGGAATAATAAAGAGATTTCTTTATATATACATAAATACACACACACACCTATACAGGGTGCGATGAATAAATTGGCATCTAAGTTATGCAAAAATCAAAATAACACTGACATCTCAATTTAACAGATATATTTACCAAAATTACACAAAAATATCTTGAAATAAATTCGCCATTGGCTTCCACCACAGCCTCCAGACAACTTTGGAATCTCCTGCAATTCTAGACGTCTCCTTCTTTAAGTTGGTGAATGCTGCCATAATCCTTGCCTTCAGTTCATCTTTGGTATTACAAGGAGTTTTGTTGGTCTCTTGCTCAACTGTGCCCCACACATAATAACCAAGGGGGTTGCAGTCTGGGGAGTCAGGCGGCCAGGTGTAAGGGGTGATGTGGTCGCAGAAATTGTCTGACAGTCAAGATTGTGTTCTGCTTGTGTGGCCTGGTACAGGGACTTGTTGTCAGACATCAAGTTTTCTAGCAGTCAGCCTCTTGATCTAGAGCAGCACTACCAACTCAAAGCACTTGATGTAGGCCTCCATGTGGGTCCCAAACCAACAAATTTGGGAATTCTTTTCATATCAGAGTGAGTTTTCTGAGCTGGCATACCTTAGTAATCACCATCAAACTTGTTCAACTCTTTCTGAATCCTCTGTACTCTTCTCAGATTGACATCCAAGCACCCGGAAATGTTGTTCATATTGAATCTTCTGGTGTGGATGCCAAGCAGTACAGCATGCGGTTTCCAAACTTCAAGCAGAGTGACTTGCATTATGGTGTTCTTTTTCTCACAGATGGTGCCCAACTGACCCTACTATACTATGCAGTCAACAAAATCCAAAATTAACAATGTGCATGTGCAAAATTGAAAATATAAAATGACAATTTACACATCACACATGTGTGTGTGTATGTATGTATATATATATTTATATGTATATATATGTTTATATATATATATATAAGATGTTGATTGCATGATATTTCTATTTATCTATATGTATACATAATAAATATAGACATGTTGGATGAGAATCTGACAGAATAGCAACAAGAATATAAATGCAAATGTCATTGTGTCACACTTTTTTCAACTTAAAGGGACATAACTCTAAGTTTCAATAGCTCATTTCAAATGAAAAAAATTACTGTTTCAAAGTAAAATTGTTTGTGTTTTCAACTTTACTCCTAACAGCTAACATATCATATGCCATTTTGGAATTGGGCTGAATCTGTAAGCAAATTAAAAACATTCTGGGCTGCTGGATCTGGACCTGCAATCCTGAAATCTTGGATTGCCAAGTTTTCATTACTGCGATTGTTTTGGGGAAATTATTTTACCTGATTTTTTATGATTAATTTTTTTGTATGATATCTTGGAAATAAATTTGCAAAATTAATTGTGAAATCCAGCAATGAAATAAAAAATAATTGTTTGTACAGAAAATAAGGACCTACGTACATCAAATCAGATTTTAATTAATTTGAACTTTATAAAAAAAATTTTTCTCAATTTCTGTCTCCCATATTGTTTCAGTACTAAATTATTAAAAACTGGGTCATATATTGAAATATCCTGGGTGTACATTAATTGCATGAAACTTTCACTTCATATGAGGAAATTCACTTTTTATTGAACCCGTGTTTTCCAAGTCAAAATTGTGGTCACAAAGGTTTTGGTGACATACAAGTGTGTTGTTTAGTTTTAAATCCCATTTTATGTTCATATACTCTTTTCTTGAAATTTCCGGATGTTTTGCCGACGTATTTTGGGTGGCATTATTTACGTTCCATTTAGTAGACTCCTGCTTCGGATCTAAAATTAAATCCTTTGTATCATGTGGCATACATAAGCCATGAAAAATACAAAAAAGTTCAAATCTGTTTTCTAAAATGAGTTAAAGTAAAAATCAAACATTCAGGTGTTTAACATGAATCCTGTTTTGTCTCTCACTGTTGGAGAGTTCTTTTTCTGAATGTTTCATTGGTGAAACATTAAAATTGTCTCATCTAGTTAGCATTTTGCATAAACTAAATTTATCTTTAGGACATAAATTACTGTGAGATTGGGTTCAGTTATTTTGTATCTCTTGATTTAGATAGCTTGAATCTGTGTGGGTCACAGTTCTCCCAAAGAATGTCTTTGATGTTTTGTGTAATGTGTCTGAAATGGTGAACACTCCCTTCTGCAAATAATCACTAATGTCCAAGACAAATATTTTTGTATTTCCATGTTTAGTATTAGATTACATTTTTGGAAATTGGCCAACTGATCTCTTTTGGCTAAAAGCAACATATTGGAGGAGGGGCTCTGTAAATGAGGGTCAAATATAAATGAAAATGTAGTGGTAGTGGTAGGGGGGGGGCTCCTTAAACAAAATCAAATAAATGAACAGATTAGTGTGTTGCTCAAGTAACCTTTTTTATCAATGGAAAACAAAACAAATTCATTTGTTGAGCCTTTGTCACAGTTTATTCTAACATTTTGAATGTATTTGAATTAATTTCTTGCCTGTTGGGATTGTTGATATTGCTTGACAGCCTTAATAAAATTGAACTGTTGCATGACTCATAAAGGAGTCAATATGTTAAAAAGAAAAGCATCTTTGTATTTCTGTTTGTAAAAGAAACTCCTCCAACCCTTGGCAATTTCTCTTCCAGGTATGCAGTCTTTTGCCGGATAATGTGTTTATTGAAGTTGTCTCAACTCTAGTTAATCACAAACTGACCACTGTCCAACGGAAATCCATGGAATTGCTCAATTCTAAATTACAACAGTTCACAGATGATCTCCACGAAGACATTGTAAGAAAACATTTCTTTCTGATTTTTTTTTTTTTTAAAGTATTCACTCATATTGCATGTTGGTTAGGGAGCCACAAGATGACAGCCTTGTTCTCAAATCTGATTTGAACAACAAAATGATTGTTTTTTTTTACTTTTGTCACTTGAAATGATTTCTTTACATTCACCAGTGTATAAAACCAAATCCTTAAAATTATGAAATGTTTATTAGGTTTCAGGATGGACAGCAACAACAACCTCCTCTTTACCCCTCACCCCAATAAAATGTATATTACACTGCACCAAGAAAACTAAATATGAAAACCAGATCATCATTTTCTGTTTCATAAGCTGAAGTCAAATTAAGTTATTTTTCATGAAATATTTTCCAAAATAAAAACCAACTAAGGAGAAACAAAGTAAATAAAATCTGACAGAGGGGGAGGGGAGTTAGTGGTGTATGTCTAGTTTGTTAATATATAGGGTGCTTCAGATCTAAAACCGAGGTTGGGATCACTCCGAATTCAGATGCTCCCATTTTGTCTTAATGTGGGAATGAGTTGTTTTTAATCTTGTTTTGGTGACCTCTTGAGAATTTCTCCACTGTTTTTGCATGGCTTTCAATCATCCTAAATGTTTTATATGGTTCCTCTTAAATTCTAAGCCGAATCCATTGGGTTACAATCAATATGCAGATGTTTAAAAAAGTGAAATTATGTTTGGGATTTTATCTTGACATAAACCCCTTGGCCACAAAAGATTGAACATTTTGCATTCATTGTTGTCTTGATTTCTGTTTCTCTTTTTAGTGTTTTACAAAGAAAAACGTGGATTTGTCTATTTTTTTGTTTGAAATCTCCATCAAAAACACTTTTTTTCTTTTCCAGCTACAACTTCTTTTGCCATTGGTTAAAAAATTGACCAACATTGTTGAAACAAAGCTCCTTATTGAACATTCAGTTGATGAAACAAACATTATGATTGGTCAAATAGCTCTCTTCTCTTTGAAGCTGCTATGTCGTCGTTTGGCAGGACGAGGAGTCAAAGAATTCCAACACGTAATTTTTGCTTTTATTTATATTTGAAAAAGATTCAACTTATTAGGAAAGAATCTTTTTTTTCTTTATTGTTTTTTATTTGTTTATTTTTAATTAGGGATTCTAAAATTTGAAAAATGTTAATCTAGTTCAGTGGTTCCCAAACAGTGTGGCAGAATGATTGAAAGGCAATGAAAGATTTAGAAATAGTTTTTAAAAAATTCATAAATACCAAAAATAAATATGATTTTAAAATTTAAAATATTATTATGGATTACTTGTAATTGCATGCACGAATCCCAGTAGAAATAGTTATAAATAATTGACTGATTTTATCATTGTGATATTTTTTGCATTATATCAAATATTAAGACTAGGGTTTGCAAATTGGAGGTGAGGGTTATCAATGATAATGTTCTGACGTCGAATCCGCGGTTATCTCCCTTTTAACCCTCTGTTTTTTTATTTTTAAATGTACTTTTTATCATGTAAAATTTGGTGAGATGCGAACAAATTTTAAATTTCAAAAATGTGGCCTAGAAAAAAAATGTTTAGTAACCACTAGTCTAATGTGACAAGTAACTTAATATAAACGACATATAAATGAATATGTACAGGTGTGCATCTGTTTATAAATACTTTTTCTTTTATAAAACAACAAAAAAAAAAAGATAATACTGATTAATTTTTGAAAAGAGACACTTTTCTTTTTTAATATCCAAAAACAAACCCTTGATATTTGATAAAAAATTATAGACTTTTAAAATTGCATGACCATTATGGGAGTCATTGTGTCATAACATTATAAAAAACATTTTATGGGCACCAATGTGTCATGAAATACAATTCAAAATTTGAATCTTATGTGTGTAATTGAAGGTCATAAAAAACTTCCTGAAAAATAAAAACTACTTGTATTTGTTAATCTTCTTAATTGTTGTTTGTTTTCTTTGCAGACATTGAGAGTGGCGACTACAGTGTTGAAACAACGTCAAGACAGCGTGCAACTGGTGGCATGTTCGGTTTTGTGTATTGGTGAAGTGTGCAGTGCACCAGTCAGCGATGAGTTTCTCTTAAAACAATTTTCACTTACAATGCCTTCGGTTATCACTCTTTTCAAAAACACAGACTTTCTTCTTGGGTCAGTTGGTACACTTTTGCTTTGCTAAAAATGAATTCAAATGGAAAACAATCTTTGCTTCTCTTAATTATTTAAACTAAAAATGCACATTAGGTTGTACTAAGGGCAAATTAACTGAATGCTAATTAATCTGCATTATATATTGCAGAAAACAGATTACAGTCACCACTAAGATTGAATAATTTAAAAGTCTGTTATTTTCTTGAGTATCATTCAAATTTTCAAATTGTAACTTTCTTTGAAATTTTTGTGATATATTCAACAAGAATAGCTGTGTGTATGGATGGGGGTGATTAATTGGCTAATGGCCAATTACAAATTTTCTACACAAAGATGAAAATGGGCAGATTTTTTTTTTTTCCTTTTCTTTTGAAAAAAAATTTCCGTTTTTTTTTTTTTTTGTTGTTTTCTTTGCTTTGACTTTTATTTCCCGTCCTCTGTCTCATTTGCAGAAACTCTTTGCTGTTGCTGAGTACGGTCACGATGATGCACCGTATCGTTGAACATAAATCTGCTTTTCTCAGCCCTTACTTGTCAGACATTTTGCAATATGTAAGTTTGTTTTGTTTCAGTTCCAATTTCTGATTTTTACCAATTTGGTTAGAGGTCTCTGATCTGTATGTCGGTCGGGGGGGGGGTGCTCTTGGAAAAAGGGACACTGATATTATCTCTACATATATTGTATTTTATGAATTCTTTTATTTTTAGCTGTAAATGTTTCTTTTTTCTTTTGTAGATCTGTTTTCTCTCCTCGTTGGAATCGCTTGACATCCAAAATCTTGTTCAACGGTTAAAGGCTGTCAGGTAAGTGGAAAATGTTTGAGTGGATCAATGGTTTTGATGATCACCCCACCCTCCATCCATGGCCCCTTACAATCATTCCCAAATTTGAGATCTTTTAAAATACAAAAACCTTTACCTGTTTACTTAAGGGACTGAGGAACAAATATGAATGAACCCTCTCAAGTCTAGAAGGGGGACTCTTACTTATTTCAAGGGGGGGGGGTGAAAAGTTCCAAGGGATTGACAAAATGGCTTTTCTGCACCAGAATGGAGATTTCATTTGGAGAAAAAAATCAAAAACCCCAAATGATTGTTTTGAAAGTCATTCAGATTCTTGTTAAAAAACAGCCTAAAAAATGTTAGATTCTTTCTGGTGTAGCACAAAATAGGAAAAGGGAAGATGTTGACAGATGTTTTGAACTTTATTCACACATTGATTCATTTTTGGTGGTCCCAATTTTTCAGTTTTCTACTTTTAATCATAACATTTTTTTTCTTGTTAATCTTGGACATTTTGTCAAAAGAAATTCTTTAGATCTAAATTGTTTAAAAAAAAAACTAGTCTAAATCACAGTGTTCACATTGACAGGCATTAAGTTATATTTTTTTCTACAACAAAAATCGTATGTAATTCATGTTGTCACCTGTGACTTGCATCGGAAGAATGGCCCCAAGAGAAAGTTCAGTCCCTATGAGGAGGTCTCTTTTCTAACTTAGCTCTAATTTGCAAGAATCTTTTTTGTAAAGAATGAACACCTGATATTGGGGGTGGGGGTCTTTCTGCTGATTTAAATATCTGATCTGGTGTGCTTTGGCTGCACAGCTACAAGTGCATGGCTGAATGGTTAGACTTGGGTTTGAATTAGTATTGTTGATTGTCTATTTAAGAATATTATAAACCAACACTGACACAAGGCCATTTTTCATGGAGCACTCGGTGGGCAATGAATTGGCTAAAATTTAGTGTGCAAGATTAGCCTCACCAGCTATATAAAAATTCAAAGAAAATGTTGAGAATATTTTTTTTTCAATTTGACACCAATGGATTCATACAAGGTGTGACCAGCATTGTGTGTGGCTGGCAAAGTAAATCTTACTGAATTTTTGTTGTTGTTGCAGAAGCATTGTTGCGATGTCTATTCCATCACGAGTGTTGATTCCAACAGTTGCTGAGAATTACAGCATTTTTCTGGCAGAGAAAACCGTGAGTAACAAATGATTGATTTTATTTATATATGTGTCTTCTGAGAAGCACCCCCTCACCCCTGTCAAATTTACACATTTTATCAAAAACTCTGGAAAGATGATCAGATGTGTAGATTTCTGTCTTGTGACATTTTGAATTTGGTAATGAGGGGATGTCCTATTTTGTTTTATCCCTCCCACCACAACAGGATCACGGCCACAAGTGTTTGATGTCTTCTAGTGCCAATTTTTGATACAATTATGGAAAATGATTGTCAAGATGTAAGATCCCCCACTCCCCTTCTTAAGTTAAGGCTCGTTTGTATCCAAGTTTAGTGAAAATAATTAAAAAAAATTTAGTTTTATCCTATGAACTTGCAAATGCTTCTGATAACAGGCAGGTGACAATTTCTTTGGAAGAACTTTGTTTATTCTTACCAATCTCTCTCCTGTTAAAAATTTTAGGAAAAAAAAAATGTGAAAAACATTATCTGACTATATTTGAGATGAGGTATTCTAATGATTTACACTGTTTGGACTGTTGTCCTCATCTTTATTGTCATATATTTACAATGTTTCGGCTGTTGTACGCTCCGACCATCTTCAGGTAACTGAAACAGACATGCAGAAAAGGCATGACACATGTGACTAAAACAACCTTATTCCACACGGACAAAATAAACAGTTTGGTTCAAAATTCCAATATACATCACCTGAAGAAGACCGGAGCATACAACGGCTGAAACGTTGTGAATGACAACCTGAACAATGCAAATTGACATGTGACATGCAGGATAATCAAACAGCCTGCTTTAGTTTCTAATTTATTTTGGACAACGTTTGATTTCTCTTATGTTATTTAAACTCTACATGCAATGGTTCCGGGGGGGGGGGGTGTTGTTGTTGGTACAATGCATTTTTTCATGTGGCTTAAAAAAATGTTTTGATTTTGTGTATTCTTTCTCCACAGAATTGTCTTCCATGTTTGATGACCATTCTGAGTGAACATATTGCCAATAAAATGAAAAAAGATGATGTCATCAGTTTCTTGGAGGAATTGCAACAGTTTTTCTTCATTTGCCTTGACTTCCGATTAGATTCAAATGAGGTGAGTGGCTTAGATTTTTTTGTTTGCCATTAATTTTCTTTATTGGATCTAACCCTTTTTTTTTTTATTTTAAGGTTAAAAAAAAAAATTCAACTAGCAAGAGACTCATGCCATTTAATATTGTGAATGATTGAATTTTCATGACGTTGACACTGCATCGTTGAAGAGAAAAATTTTTTTTATTTAAGTTTCAATGCTATAAAATACGAGGGGGGGGGGGGAAACCAAAGCTCTAAATACCTGAATCCATTGTTAAAAACTCTTAATGAATTGTATTTGTCTGATTCAAAAAAAGGCTCACTCACTCAAAAAAAAAAAAAAAAAAAAAAATTCATTGCCCAAATGAAATTAACCCCCACCAACCATAGCAAAAGCCAATCTTTGCCCAAAGGTGGAAATGGAAGAGAGTGCTTACAGTTTCATATATAAATAACTATTCAAATGAATTCTCTCAACAAAAGACAGCAGTTTTGAAATATTACATCAATTTTTAAAATCTCACAATTCTTCCTGTTCAAATCAATGCAATGATAGTGGGCAGTTTTCATTATTGAATTGAAGGGAAAGCGTTTGCCTCTTTCCTGACTCTCCATAAAAGGCTTTGGAAATGTTGGCCTTGGTAGACATAGCAGAGGCTTCATACTTATGTCTAACTTGCAATGATTTCTGCATGAATTTATTAAAGATATTCTTTGGTGACAAGGTACAAATAATTACAGGTTGGCTGGGTAGTTTTCCCCTAGGCTGCTCATTGGCCTGTAAGAAATTGCCATTCACTAGAAAAGCTTCTGCCAAAGGCACACATCACGGTTGAGGAGGGAATTATAAAGATTTACTAAATAAATTGTGAGACTGCAGTATTTTCCTTTCCGAGTATGGGATTGCCTCAGTTTGTGTGACCCCCACCAAGTATTGATATGCCTAAAATACTGGTTGCAACCAGATAGTTTTGGCCTCTGACTTGGTTTAAAATTTTTAAGTCTTCAAAGACCTTTGACTAAAATTTTTTGGTTCAAAATTTGTTTGGATGATAGAATGCTAATCTCGGATTAACCAGGGCACCTCTTCTTGCATGAAGTAAAATTTCCCCCATTAGTGGCAAGGGTTCAAGTCCATGTTCAATGCCCAAATTGCAAGTGCTGATTGTCTGGCTCTCTTGCCACATGCTTGTCTTAAACAAGTCTTCCTTCCTTTCCCCTCCTGTTGCAAATGATGATACACAGGGTGCAGCAGAAATATCTCCCAACTATTGGTAAGACATCAATGGCGTCATTATGTGGGAAGTATTTCTGATACACCCTACATAACCTTCTCTTTCACATATTTGCAGAGGTGACAACATTGCTTTTGATTGATTTCTCTTCTAATTTAGGTTGACAAAGAGAATTTGGAACTTATTGAAAGTGAAGTCATAACAGCCATCATTAATATGGTGATGAAATTGTCAGAAGCCAAATTCAAGCCAATGTTTCTCAAGGTAATCTTTTCTTTTCAATATCTGCATTAAACATTGTGAAATACTTGCAAAGCCAAAATGGCATGTTATTTTAATGTAAGCTGAGACTGGATTTGAAGTTAAATCAAAACTAGCAAGGTAATCCAATATTGCCTGGATTCGATTTGCAAAATATTGAGCTAAATTTATTCAAGAGTTAAACTACTCTAAATGCTGTGATTCAATTTTAAAGTGAAGTGTTTTTAACACTAAAACTTTATTTTATAATCAAACCAAGTTTTATCTGTATTATGTTCTGCCAAAACCATAAGGTAGGTTCAAGTTTTAAACACGGGTTTCAATTCATTTAACATTTATCGAGTTAAGCTGCTGTTATAAGGGCAATTATTTGAATGACCAAGAGTCACTAAGAGAACTTCAAAAACTCAATCTCACGCCTGATGAGTTTGTGAGGTGGTAAGGAAAAAGAAATTGGGTGAAATGTAAGGAGGATCTTCAGTGTGTCACCTTTGGTACAAGTAAACTGATCAAACCGATTTTTTAATTGTTGCTAAGTGTCAGCAGTATTCTGAGCTTACATGCATACATTAGTGACAGTTCAAAAATCTAGATAAACAATCCGAAAAAAAAACAACAACCCCCACACACAATGATCACAGCTATCAAGCCGTATGTCTGTAGATCGGACAAATAGAAAAGTCTCAATAAATTGTGCAGTTGTATTGAATAAGATGGTGATATTTACATTTTTTTTTCTCTCTTTAGTTTTATGATTGGGCCACAACAGATGAAAGAAAACCTCTTCGTGTGTTGGTCTTCTATCGCTTGGCTGACAGGTAGGATAATTGCAACTCTGACTGAATGTCTATTTCCAACGAATTGTATTTTTCTTTGTCAAATCATTCTTTTTTTTCCCTCTCTTCAGTCTTGCAGGCAGTTTGCGAAGTTTATTCCCCATGTTTGCAGGTTACATTGTCAAACACATGGCACATGTCCTTGATCATAATCACAAAGATAAAAATCCAAGTAAGTACGCCACCTCACCAGGTTTTTTTTTTTTTTTTGTGGAATATTGCTTGTGTTAGTCTCACATATTTCAAAAGCTTTCTCCATCCAAAGTTCATAAAGTATTCTCATAGAAACAGCACTTGCCCACCTCAAAAAATTTCACAAGGTTATCAGCATGGGGGGGCATCCCTCTCATGCCAATAAGAAAAGCCAGTGGCAGGGAAAGTTGTTCAGATCTGAAACCTTTTTAATTTACTTTGCAGGTCTAAAATGGAAAAGGCACACGTCCACTTTGCTGACTTACATTTTTGATTGTGCACATAAGTGTTTCCTTTATGACACTGATGGATTTGTCAACAAGGAGAGATTTGAAGTGCTAATGCAGCCGCTTGTTGATCAGGTAAGTTTTTTTTAATTTTTTTTTTTTTTATTTCATTTTTTTTTTTTACGAACACAAAATAAAATACTTCTATTTATTTTTAGTTTGAAAATGTGCATGGACGAAAATACACAGAACGTGTAATAAGTCATTTGGTGCCCTGCCTGGGTCAACTGGCTGTTGCCACTCATGATGACATTCTCTGGAAAAGCTTGAATTATCAAGTGTTATTGAAAACGAGACACACAGAAAAAGAGGTAAGCAATTTTTGTTTGTGTTTTTTTTTTTTCCCCCTCTCAAGGTAATTTCTTCCATGTTAATTTTTTACTCACGGGTCTATTTTTGGCTTTCAGGTACGATTGGCTAGTTTAGCCATGTTGAATGAGCTTCAACAAAAGCTTGGAGAAGCATACAGCACTCTCCTGCCAGAAACTGTTCCGTTTTTGGCAGAATTGATGGAAGGTAAATTAGTCTTATCTAATCTTTTCTATATTAACAGCATTTCATATTTTCCAAGTATCCTGCAATTTACACCTTTTCTTTTGACAGATGAGGAGGTGGAGAAACACTGTCAACTGCTGATCAGTGAAATGGAAAAAACCTTTGGCGAATCACTACAGAAATACTTCTGAGACTGTACATAACTAAATAAAACATTTTTGTAATGAAATATTTGCCATCAATGAGAAAAGAGCTAGGACTAAAACCTTTAAGAATAATATTTTATTTCCTTTTTATTTTAAAAAGGGACAAAAAAAAACTTATAAATTGTTACATTAACAGAAATGAAAACTTTCCCTCCCAATAAAAAAAAAAAAAAATTCCATTTTTTTTTTTCTTCTTTTCAAATGGAAGTAGTAGTCAAAAAAAAAAAAATTCAGTTCAGCTCTTACACTGTTCAATAGTAATTGTGTATATATGTATGTATGTGTGCATGTATATAAAATGGGTGTCTCCTTTCATTTCCATCCACTTTCATCCTCTCAGGCTTTTCAGCTTTCCAAGTCAAACTTTTCTTTGTTTGGTTTTATTTAAATTTTTTTTTCTTCACACAAGGAAAAATCTTTAAGGAACAAAAAGTTCATGTCCCATGCAGCTCCCAAGGCTGAATGTTGGATGCAAGTGTTGGGGGAGGGAGGGAGAGAGCATGTGGGTGGGAGTGTGCCAATGACCATGCCAACTGTGGACCAAGGCACACCAGAAAGCTTCTATACAGTGTAACGGTCCCGAGCTGAAGAGCCTGTTTTTTTCATTGAGTCTTCGTGGGTCTGAGAAGAAAAAGAAATATAGTCATTAAAAATATTGAAAACTAAATTTAGCTTATCAAAATTTGTATAGAGAAAAATGAAGATTTACCTGATATCCTATAGATATCTTTGATGGTATATGAAGTCTTTCCTTCAATTTGTGTCTGGAAAAAAAAAAAAAAATTTATAAAACAATAATCTAGGTGAACAAGAGTTAAGGTGAAATTTTGAAATACCAAATAACCAACAACAGATCAGTCACTCAAACTGCCTTTTCAATACTTGTACCTGTCCATAGTCCAAGGAATGTTGAGATTGTGTAGAAACCAACAAGAATTCACATATGGATTGGTCCTGGTATAGCCAGTACTTGCTCTGATCACTGCTTTCAGGATTGGTGCATTGGGCAAAAATTACCAGGAGAATGCAATAAGTGCATTTTTTTTATTTTTAAGAGCCACTTCAATATCCCAACCTTTAAGAGACTTAAAATGTTGATAAAGTTCTCAACTCTAAGTCATGGTACTTTCGTACAGCCACATAAATAATGCAAAAATCCTGATACTAGAATCTATAATTATTCCAAAATATCACATTGATTTTTTTTAATTGAAATGCTATTTAGTGCAATTAATTCATATCTTGAGGGGGAAAAAAAAAAAAAGTATTACAAGTGGATTTTATATGGAAATAAATTGGTTTTCTTTAAAAGCCAAGTTTGTCCATTTGTACTTTTCTGGTGCCTGATCGTTGACCATTCACATGTTCCTGTACTGTGTGTGTTAAAATAAATGAAAAAAAAAAAAAAAACTCACCCTATTTTAAGATTTGCTTCAGCATTCCTTACATCTCTTGTCCACAGCCCCAATTTATCCCCTTTATTTCGGATGCTAACAACAGCTCCACATACATTGAAACTACTGTCATCAAATGCTTCACCAATTAAACACAGTAACTGAAAAGGAAAGGGGAGAAAAAAATTGGCCATTTCATACATACATGATGTCAGAACAAGCTTTGCAAACATTTCCAGCAAGACCAAAACAATCTATTAAATTACCAAATTAAATTGTGCTATATATATATATATATATATATACACACGAGACAGACAAGCTTTTTGAAGAGGTAAGCTGCAAACACAGGGTCTACTTACTGTTTCCTGCCAGAAATTATCTAATTCTAAATGCCGCTGTTGCTTATTTAAATTGATAACCCATCGGCCACCTTGTTTATTCTGTTCATCTTCCCACATGGGCTGAATGCCATCCTTTAAAGAGAAAAAGACAATGTTTTGCTGTCAAAGTGGTTCATGTTTGGTAGATTTGGGTTAAAAACATTTCTCAGCATAAATCTATACACACACAAAAAAAAAAAAACTCATGTTTATCCTGGTTTCTTCATTCTGAAATTCTATTTGGCAACTAGTATGTATACATACATGAGAGAATAGGACCAGACAATCTTGGGGAGTTCTAATTTAGTATGTGCACAGAGGTTGAATCAAGTGTCAGCAATTCTAAACATTTCATTTGACATCAACCTTTTTTTTTTTTTTTAAGTAGCAAACACTCAATATACAACTCACTTTTCTATAAATAAGATCAATATTTGGAGCTAGCAATTTTATATGTAGGAACTTTTGATAATCATTCAAGTATCTCCCCTACCCCCTGTAACATATGCAAACTAGAGACTCTTACCGACATCTTCACTACTCCAAGTGTGTATGTGTGTGTGTGTGTGTGAGAGAGAGATAAGTCATTTAGTGCCCTGCCTGGGTCACCCGCCAATTGTATCAGAATTGCTTTTCAATATAAAGAAAGTAATAAATTCTTTTGCACTAAAGCAATGAGATTTTGACATCGTGACCTTTCAGGTACAATGGGTTAAATAAAAATGATTGCCCATGAACAGGTATAACATTTGAAAATGAATGGGTTCTCGTCAACAACTTTGTTAATATGAACTAATTACATAGAAAAGATCCAATTTTCAGATATTCCTCCACAAAGCAAGACCATCCCTGATAAATTCACTGTCATAAGACAATTGCTTGTATTTGTCAAATAAGATACTTTTTTAAAAGAGAGATTTTGATTGTTGTTTTACTTAAATGAGATCATTCTAACATGAAGCAAGAAAACATGGCATTGGGTCAAATCACTGGATTCAACCAAAGAGTTGTGAGTTCAATGCCTGCCTACAAAAACTTGGAGAGTTGAGTTAAAAGGGAGGGAAATATTCAAGAGGCATGGCATGTGGAACTAAAATAATCTACCCCAGTGGACAAAATAAAGGGTTCAGTTTAAAATTCTAATCACCTGAAGACTGGAGAATACAACAGTCCAAACAATGTAAATATTTGCAATACCTCACCCCAGAAAGAGACAGATAAGAAAGCAAGAAATTAAGTTATTCTTTCTTTAATAGTAACAATATCAAAATCAGCATGACTACAAATATATCGAGAATTTATAATTTGGTTTACAATAAAAATTTCTCGTCAACTAGTTTGCCAAAGATGAATATTAAATCATACATGTCAAGGTAAAGACATGAAAAGCATATTTTTGTTAAAAAAAAGAAAAGAAAAAAGTTACTTACCTTGAACATTGAATAATCACAGCCAGGAGGGAGTTTACTTGCTCTTTGGACATGGTTGTACAATCTAAATTGGAAAAGAGAAGAGGAAAAAGAATATATTCCATGAATTGTTTGGACTATTGAACCCAATTTTGTTTTGGTTCTAACAAGGTTTAGAAGAAAGAAACAAAAAACTCACGACCAAAAGTCTTCCACGGTGTCAAATGATGTGACTAATTTCAAATTTGATGCCCAAGTTTTGGCTTTGTCAACTTTATAGAACCAGAGCCCCCACTTGAATTGCAGTGGGTGTTTGATGAGAGCGTCCGGGCTGACAGTGTCGCAGGATTCAGAATTCTCCTCAGCTGAATCAGGATCAGGGCTGGGTCGGGTTTCCTGAAAGTAAAAACACACCATGAGGACAAAAACTCAAGAGTAGATTAGCACTTAATTTAAACAGATTATTTAGAAATGAAAGAAAAAATTATTTAATGAAATCCCTGCAACAATTTTGAATCTAATTGTCCAGGGGGAAAAAAAAACAAAAAAAAAACAGAAAAAGACTATAACCTCTCCAAATTATACATGGGGGAATTCTAATATCAAAACATTAAATTTTTTTTCTCTTGATTTTTAAATGTGACAAACTCTTTGGCTATTTGATTAAACCTGTCAATTTTAACTACAAAAGCCAACATTTGTTTTTTTAAAAACTTCAGGCTGCATATAGTATTGCCAAAAAAAAAAAAAAAAAAAAATCAAATTTAGCAAATTTTGAAACTGAAAAGAAAAAATCCAGAGGACAAAGGAAGACAGGAAAAAAATTGCCCATTTTAAAAAGCCAAAATGCAAATTAAGACATTTTCTTGCAGTTAGATATTACAAAATTTAAAAGAAACTCCCATATTTTGGATAGGAAATTGTCCACTGCAATTTTTTTTTTTTTTTTTTTTTTTAATTATCATTAACTATATCTGTAAGACTGCCTAAAATTCAAGTGACTGGTCAGCTTTTAATAGAAAGCCTTCTCTTCGTGCATGAACTACAAAAAACAAAAAAAATGTCTAAATTGGTAAAAAATTTTGCAGCAACTTCCTGAAAGGGTCACAGCAACAAATGAAAGAATTTTCTCAAAAGTTAGAGTTAAAAATCCAGTAAAAAGAGAAATTGGATCCGCCCCCAATTCTATCATAATTAACATAACTCATTAAGGGTTACTAAGTTTCATTTAATTAAAAGCCAAAAATCCCTTTCATCTTCAAAGGAAAGTTATTTTGCTTAAAAACCAAACACCCTATTACTGATGATAGCAAGCCCGCAATGACCCAATTTCAGCCATTTCATGACAAACTTGTAAATATTTAAACTTCAAATTCTTGGTCAGTCAACTGCAATAAATTTAAGAGTCAACCAAAGATATTTTTTTTTCCAATGCTCTTGTGAATCAAAAAGATCAGCCCCGAAGAGGGAAAAAAAGACTACTTATGTGTGCATATAATTAATATAAGTTTGTCACTTAGCTAATTGATATTAGATTTACCATCCAGACTCCAGAATTACATAGATGGTTCCATCTGTCCAATTGTCAGGAAGTATCAGCAATTGACTCCTTATGCACTTATTTGTGTGTGTGTGTGTATTCAAAGTGAAACACTGTTTTCCACAAAGTTAAAGAATCTTCCAAACAAATTTTAAAATTGCATTTAAGGATTCAATACTTATATTTTGAACCAAGGTTGACTTAGCTTCTGCACTAAAAAGATGTAATTTGAAAAAACAAAGCAGGTCATAACCTTTCACGTCACTTGACAGGTGTTGAATGACGTATTGACGGATTACATGATCATAATTTGTTCTACGGAAGACAAAAAGTGAAGTTATTTAGATTTAAGTGAACAAATTATTTACCTCGTTATTTTTAAGGAAAACTTTCAGCACTAATTTTTTTTTGTACTTAGCTTTCACCTTTACGATGCTTTATGGAAAATATATTATAAAGAAATTAAAATAAGACTTAAGAGTGAGATTAAATTTCAGAAAAGGTATATAATTAATTTATAGGTACCTTTCTTGTGAAATTTTATCAGAAGTGTACATAAAATACTATAATTTTATGTACATTTACTACATTTTTCTGTGTTATTTGTATTTCCATTCATTTTATTAATTTTGATATTTCATTTATGGTAAAATGTCATAACTGAGATTAATATAAAAATAAGATCATATAAATTTCATATGATACTGATACTTGTAGGTACCCTTCTCAGTTGAAATTGAAAAATCAAATTAACTTCTCCACACGTGTTTTGCAAAAGTAAAGGCCTTAACAGTGGAGAACAACACTTAACTCAAATAACGCAACTTAATTGTACTCTGGTTAGTCTTCCGTACTTTATAATTACAGCCCGATTATAAACACAAAATTACATTTCTTAATTACTGCAGATCTTCCGATTAGTCAAAATGATACAATTTACAACACGCTAAAAAAAGATCTCATAAGGACACTTAGGAAACCCGATGCGGCTTTTAATTTTATATTTTAACAACTTAAAAATTCATTTTTCATCAAAAATTTTTTGTATTCATAAAATATTGTCCATATTCATAAAAACAACTAAAAGCAGATAAAAGCATTTGAAATTAAATAATATCTTTGTTTTATTGAGATTTGTATGTTACAATTCAAAGCCGATTTTCAGGTGGGTTCCAATTAAAAAAAAAACAATTTGCATTCCTCAAAGCCTTGTGCTTTTTAACTATTGTAATCACTAAACCTGACACGATCGAATTCCTAGCATTTTCATAAGATTAGTGGGTCGGGGATTAATAAATATCTATAAAAGGCAGGATGTGTGTGTGTTTGTGTAACGAATGCATGGCCACAATTTGACGGATTTGCACCAAAATTTACATGCACATGCTCCAAGTTAGCGGAAAGGCCAAGACCAACTTTGCATTTCCCAACTCCCATCGATAGTGGAAATAATCGATTTTTTTCATGCTTCTACGACAGTTTTCATGTAGTTTGCGGCCATTTTCTATTGGCCAGTGTGGGAGCCAACAGCTGACTGACACGAATGTTAACTAGAATGTTAAAAAAAAAAAAAAAAAAAAAAATCAATAGCTGCATTTGTCACAAGTGGGAAAAATTTAAATTTGCATGGCACATTACTCCAATTGGCTCATTCTCTTGCTTAAACTAAACGTTGATTCTGATTCCGCAGAACTGGGTTGGGTATGAAAAAGTATTAACATTATTTCATTCGGTTTTTCCAGTTACGGGTTTTTTAAAGTTGATCGTTTTGTGTTCATTTTGTTTAGTTCTGTTTTTCATAACAGATTTAATGTTTAGTATAGAGCTTAGAAAAAATAAAAAAAACTTCAAAATTTAGAATGTTCTAAAAAGAATAATTTTAAAAAAATAAATTAAATAAACTTTGGTCTTTCCTCTTAATAATAACATAAGCATATACACGGTAAAATTTTGTTTTCATCAAGTTTGGCATCTTTTTTATCATGCTATGCTCTTTTTTAGCAATTTCATGGCGGTACCTAAAATCTTAAAATTATGTATTAACTTGTGGCAATCAGGTAATATTAAGTAACAATGGAATGCTTACAATTCAGTGACCCCCACCCCTACTATTTGAAAAAGAATAGTTTATTTTTGTCTGTAAAAGTGCTGATTTTTGTAAATATGGACAATAACTCCATGAAATTGCTAAAAAAATGGAATAGCATGATAAAAAAAGACGCCAAACTTGACTAAAACAAAATTTTATCGTCTAAATGCTTATGTTATTATGAAGACAAAAGACCAAAGTTTTTTTTGTTAATTATTTTTTTAAAAATTTTTACTTTTTAGAACATTCTAAATTTTGATTAAAAAAACCTTGTTTCTATTTGTATCACCAGAACTACTAAATAACATACAATTTTTAAAACATTTTTTGTATGACACATTAATTTGGAAAATCTTGCAAAAATAAAAATTGTAAGAAATTAATGAAACTTTCAGAAACTATTCATAGATGATGAAAATTATTTTTTTATTATATATTTATTACCCCCCCCCCCCACAAACTAATTTTATGAAAACTCTAGAAATTCAATCGCATCGGGTTTAGTGATTACAATAGTTAAAAGCACAAGGCTTTGAGGAATGCAAATGATTTTTTTTTTTTTTTTAATTGGACCCCACGTACCTGAAAATCAGCTCTGAATTGTAACACACAAAACTCAAAACAAAGATATTATTCAATTTCAAATGCTTTTATAAATATGAACAATATTTTCTGAAGACAAAATTTTTTCAATGAAAAATGAATTTTTAATACAATTATTTATTTTTTTAATTATAATAGACTAGCAGCATGGCCCGGCGTTGTTGCCCGTGCTTGATTAAAAAATCGTGCAACTAGTACAGCAATCGCTATCACTTGACTAAAAATATTTTTGCCCTTCCTTGCCTTTAAAGGAGTGCCCTTTGCCATGCTGAAGTTGCTACATGCCTTACTTCTTGCCTATCTCACGCTGCAAATTTTTTCTAAGCTCTATACTAAACATTAAATCTCTTACGAAAAATGAACTAAACAAAATGAACACAAAACGATCAGCTTTAAAAAAGGACTCGTAACTGGAAAAACCGAATGAAAAAAGAATGTTAACAACAAATACTTTTTCACACCCAACCCAGTTCTGTGGAATCAGAATCAACGTTGAGTTTAAGCAAGCGAATGAGCCAATTGGAGTAAAGTGCTATGCAGATTTAAATTTTTCCCACTTGTGACGAATGCAGCTATCGATATTTTTGCATGCTAGTTAACATTGGTGTCAGTCAGCTGTTGGCTCTCATGCTGGCCAATAGAATCTTCCTGCCTATTCATGGCAGTCAGCTATAGGGTCTCACTCTGGCCAGTAGAAAATGTCCGCAAACTACATGAAAACTGCCGGAGAAGCATGAAAACGGACTGCGCCAGCATTGCGTTAAGCATATATGTTTATTAGAATTTAAATTAAGAAACGGTCAGTCTGTATTCAGCACCTGAAGATTACGGTGTGCCTGAAACTCGTGCTACCTGTGACAAAGAAGAGTACTGGAAAATTTTGCACAGACTTAATCGAGAAACGGAAGAGATCCATGATGCTTTTGTTGAAGCTAAAAAGGAAAGGCCAAAGAGGTTGAAAAGCGAAGATAGGAAAGTGAAAATTAAGCTCATTTGCATGACTTTTTCTGTACAGACTTTATTAAAAAGTAAATATCAGTCGTAGACATGACGACCCATCGTTGAAAACTGTCATAGAAGCATGAAAAAAAATTGATTATTTCCACTATCGATGGGAGCTGGGAAATGCAAAGTTGGTCTTGGCCTTTTCGCTAACTTGGAGCATGTGCATGAAAACTTTGGTGCAAATCCGTCAAATTGCGGCCATGCATTCGTTACACACACACACATCCTGCCTTTTATAGATAGATATTTTTACATTTAAGTTGTTAAAATATTATAAAATTAGTTAAAAGCTACATCAGGTTTCCTAAGTGTCTGTATGAGATTGTATCGTTTTGACTAAACAGAAGATCCGCAGTAATTAAGAAATGTAATTTTGTGTTTATAATCAGGCTGTAATTATAAAGTATGGTAGACCAACCAGAATACAATTAAGTTGTGTTATTTGAGTTAAGCATTGTTCTCCGCTGTTAAGGCCTTTACTTTTGCAAAACACATATGGAGAAGTTAATTTGATTTTTCAATTTCAACTGAGAAGGGTACCTACAAGTATCAATATCATCTTATGAAATTTATATGATCTTATTTTTATATTAATCTCAGTTATGACATTTTTCCATAAATGAAGTATCAAAATTAATAATAAAATGAATGGAAATACAAACACAGTAAAATGTAATAAATGTACATAAAATTATAGTATTTTATGTACACTTCTGATAAAATTTCATAAGAATGGTACCTATAGATTAATTAGATATCTTTCTTATGAAAATTAATCTCACTCTTAAGTCTTATTTTTTCATTCCTTTATAATATATTTTCCATAAAGTATCATAAACATAAAGGTGAAAGCTAAGTACAAAAAAAAAAAATTAGAGTGCTGAAAGTTTTCTTTAAAAATAACGAGGTAAATAATTTGTTCACTTAAATCTAAATAATTTCACTTCCTTCCATCCGTAGAAAGAATTATCCTCCCGTAAGTTATCTAAACGTCATGAAATTGTCTTTCGTCACCTGTCAAGTGACGCAAAAGGTTATGACCCGCTTTCAAATTCATTTTTTCGTCGCAGAAGCTAAGTTAAGCTTGGTTTAAAATATTTTAAACATTATAATTTGATTTTATTAAAGTAAGTTTTGAAAAAATGATAATTGATTTCTAAAAGAATTTCAAAAAATTTCATCTTTATTATAAAATGTAAAAAAAAAAAAATGAATGAAAATGATTATGTGTCAGTTATGATGACAAGAAAAAAAAGAAAGATTTTTAACGAAAATTTCGGACATGCTAGGAACGATTAAAAAATGTCCCAAAAATACTTTGATATTTCCTCTTTAATAATATGAACATTAGACGATAAAATTGTTTTCGTCAAGTTTGGCGTCTTTTTCATCATGCTATGCTCTTTTTGTTTACTTTTCGTGGAGGTACCTAATGGACATCTATATGAATCAGAAAATAAGAGTGATAGCTATAGTAAATTCAATAAAATATATTACTTAGAATATTTTCCTAAATTTTTAAGATTACCGGGCAATTAAAAAATAAACTTAATCATGTTATATTTGTCCAGTAATTTTTTTTACAGATATGTCCTCTGTAGAAAACATTTCCTAAACATAAGTCCATCGAGATAGTTGTTTGTCTACACTTAAACAAAAAACACCCACATTCATGTTACATTTTCTGCAATATTTCAAATCAAACTTTAAATCAGCTATCTTCCTCAAAGTTTCAGAAAAGCATATTTTATTTTTGAAATATTTTTTAATAAAAGAATGTGCCGACAGATTTGTAAATATGGGTAAAACTCAGCTATTTTCAACCATTAAAAAAAAAAAAAAAATTCTAATGAATATAAATTCGTTTTAAAATACAAAGTTTTTATTGGAAATCTTAAAGTGAAAAAAACAAAACAAAACAAAAAAAACCTTGATTTGTGAAGATGAAAAATCTTCACAAAAATTCATTTTAAACCTTAAATATCGCTTTTCTTTGGACTGTACCTACACTAAATAAAAAGCCCTTTTAACAAAAATCCAAAATGATTTTTTTAACGCTATCAGGAACTAAAGGGGGGGGGGCAATCCAAACCCGAATCTAAATGTCTAAAAATAAACCATTGCAAAATAGCAACAATTGTTGAACCAAAAATCAAAAAGACATTTTAAAGGAAAAAAGGTTCTTTCGAGTATTGTTTTGGACATCTTGTAAATTTAAAGCAGAAAAAGATAAAGTTTGTTTCCTTTTATATCGAAAAAAAAATTTAAAAAAAAAAAAAAACGTGGCACAAGGAATTTTATAAGAAAAAAAAAAAAAAAAAAAAAAAAAAGCTTTATTTTATTTGTAAATCTCAAATTTGGCGAATACAAAATCCATGCAACCCATATGGTAAAAAAAATATTTGGCAAACGATTTCTTTCCATTATTAATTAAAAATATTACGGATACCAATTTAAGAATTGAAATAATTAAAGAGGGTATCGCAAAATTTACAGATTTCTTGGATATTCAAAACTTTTCTCTTCAGAAATGACATTTCTTAAACATTTTGACAAGTCCGGATGGGGTAACAATATTTTTCATCCATACACAAATAATTGGTAGTTTTTGGTCTGGTTATAAAAAGAAAAATACTTCAGATTTTATTCTTAAATAAAAGTTATCATAGAGCAAAATTATTTGAAGTGGTCATCGTTTTTTTTTGTTATTTTTTTCTAATCCTCCAAATTTCGACTCTCCAAAGGAATTGCCGGTAAAAATTTTGACTGTAAAAGGAAGGTACGATTTTAACAAGACAGATCGACCGAGAATGCAGTGAGAAAAGACAAACGAACTAATATGGACGAGACACGGAAAAGTAAAAGAAAAGAAAAAACTAAAAAAAAACTTTGGGTAGAGAAACTGCAGAAAACGAGAAAAATGGTGACGACCGAAAAAATTTTCAGGCATTCAAGAGGGAGGAAAAGGCGGAGGAGAAAATAAAGAACGATAAAGAGAGGACAGACTGAATCATTTAGACAAACAGATTCAAGAGAAACAATAATAATAGGAAGGAGGAGGAGAAAAAGAAAGTATACATGGGAAGAAGGGGGGGCATCAGAGTACAACAGAAATAGGGAGAGGAGAGAGAATGAACGTGAGGGGAAGAAAGAGGAAGAAACAGTGACGGAGGGGGAGGGAAGTTAAGCCGCCACTTGGTTTTACTCTTGCACCAATTTAGTGTAACGTCTTCGTTAAAGAAGATTCTATTTTAAAATAAATATTCTAAATTCAGCATATGATTGTGCAAGGTAGACATTAAAAAGACATGGTTAAATATAATATATTTAAAATACGCTGTGTCCGACCTTGTAGGGTGCATTTTTAAACTGCCAACACTTTAAAAGATTTAAAACAAAAAAAATAAAATAACGAAATTGAATAAAATAAGTTGAGAAAAGTGGTGCGAAAAACTTAAAGCGTCCACAAAATCAGTTGGAATTTTACCAATTAAAAGAAAAGTTTAGCATTTTCAGAGTAACACATGTAAATTTTAAAATGAAAAATATAATCAAACATTTTCTGTAAAAAGTGATACAAGAAATAAAAAAAATATCAACTGAACACTGCATTTTGCAAGTAGAGAATCTAAAATGTGCTAGTGACGATTATAGACAAGAAAGACATATGTGGGGAAAAAAAAAGAAGCCACGAAGAAGTCTGAGTGAAATAATAAAGAAGTCGAGACGAGGTGGGATTTATTTCACCGTTTGATTAGACAAAAATATTTTATATACAGTCACAAAAAGCAATCAGTAAACAAACAAACGGTCTAACTAAAAAACAGATTTAAGAGTAAATATGAAAACTTAGCGATGGAAGAGACGGTAATAAATAATAAAAAAAATAATGAAAATCTATACGTTACCTCTCTATCGTCAACTTGTTCAGAAGCCATGTTAGGTCTGAAGTAACAGTAACAATCACATGGTACCCGGCGTACAAGTCAAAACGAGGCTAAGCGGAATACGGAAATTTACGAATAATCACGGAATTTCACGAATTTGATTTAAAATTTGTACTTTTAAATTGATAGGAAAAATATCCAAATTTACAAAATTTTATTAAAAATTCAATGCAACTTTAAACGCACTGAAGTGGGATCAAAACTTCAGATAAACGAGACGGCATTCATTAAGGTCTTTTTTTTAAGTGGACAACATTTTCTGGAATTAAATTGAAAGCTCTATATAATAAACTCATGTTAAATCTTTCAAAAGCAAAATTTTAAGAAATTTCAGTTTAACATCACGAAAATAGAGGGAAGCTGTTTTTCAAAAAGTTTTGCTTAAAAGATGTAAAAATATTAAATTTTTAAAAAATTAATTCAGTCAGTTAAATGTGCCGTACACGCTTGGGAGATCATGTCTCTTTCGATTCATGACTGATTAAGCAGAAGATTTTCCCCGCAGTAGGCTGTGCTGTTTTTGTGGTAGACTGGTTGCCAACCAAGGCTATAGGACCCAGTCACTCCTGTTATTCAACCCATAGCTGGGGGAAGGAAGATGGCTTCATAATGTAACGAACCCGACTGGAATTCGAACTCGACTTCCGAGTTCATTAGAATTCGGAAATTTATTCGACAATATTAACATGGGGTCTAAGTTTAAGTTAATCGTTCATTTCAATTTTCATGCATTAAAGAAAAAAAAAAGAAAGAAAAGAAACAAGATATTTTATTTCAAATCAAACTGTCAATAATTCAGACAGAAGTATCCTTGTTGAATTTATTGAATACAAGACGTCCAAAAAGGAAGAAATATTTACAGGTTTATTTGAGACAAAGAAAACATTTCAAGTTTTGTTTTATGAACAACTGTCAGCTAATATCAAAATAAATTTGTCTGGAATGTTGCCTATATTTTGTTTTCATTTTTAACGTATCATTTTTACAAAAAAATAGAAAGATGAAAATCTGTTTAAAAAATTCTAATTTAAAATCGCGTCTCCAAATTAATATAACGTCAATTTATGATGCGTTTTACGAGAATTATGGATTTTTTTCTCGTTAAGTTTTCCTCAATTTCTGAAAAGGAATAGTTTTCGCTAAAACCAAAACTCACAAGTCTTCAAATGAAGAATCTTTAAAAACAGGAAGAGGTTTCAAGAGAAAACCTTACTGAACTAAACACACATAAAATAACAATATGGTCAACTGTAATCCCTATCTTCAAATTTCGTGTAATCTTGCCATGATTTTTCCACCTTGCATATTTTAAAATATCTGGCTATCCCAGTTGTGTTACTGGAGAGATATTAGCATGTGTATAATTTTCAACTTTATTTTTTTTTTTTAATGAACTAATTTTTTAGTCATGCAATGTTAAATAAATTTTTTTATACAAAATTTTAAAAAAGTTTAATTTCCTGTTTTTGCATTCGTTATTTACCAAACACAAAGTTTTAGTTTTGGTACAAAGCCACGAGCAGGGCCGACTCTAGTTCCTGACAACTCTGGCAGTCGCCCGGTGCGCTATCATGCTACCGTGTTTGTGATCTTCCGAAACTAAAGCTTATAAAAACATACTTGCGGTCGTCCATGATCCAAGAGAGATTAAATCCTTTGGCTATTTTGTCAATAGAAAAATGATCTTGTAAAGAAGATAGGTGTAGAAAGTACGATTAAAAGACTTGCAGGTCTAAAAGCTAGAAAAATGCTTGAGATAGGATAATGAAGGTTTTCTTTAGTTTGTATTAAGTTGGATATTGTAATAAATTCGTTATTCTACATTTTCAGTTTTTGTAAAGGCTCCAAAGTTCAAGATATTGTGTCCATGTTCAAAGTTAATATTATTAAGTGTTGGTTTTTTGTTTTTATTAATAAGGCTTCCATTATTTTTAGCCTTGTTTTGCATGTAGACAACTAATTTAATAGCATCATCAACGCCAAGGGCGATATCATGCTGGCATGTCATATGTTAGATCTTACAGGATATCATATCAAATCCGTGGGTTGCATTGAGAATAATGCTTACTAAAATGATCTTGTAAAGAAGATAGGTGTAGAAAGTACCATAAAAAAATTTGCAGGTTAAAAAATGTTTTAGGTGGGATAATAAAAATGTTTTCTTTAGTTTGTATTAAGTTGTATATTGTAATAAACTCATTCTACATTTTCGGTTTTTCTCCTTGTGAAAACTTTAAAAAAAATTCTTGTAAGGGCGCCAAAGTTCAGCTTGCTTGGGGTGCCAGCAACCCTAGGACCGTCATTGGCCAAGAGTAATGAGTAAGCCAGTGAAGATTAATGTAATACTTATCCAGTTTTACAAGGATAAAGGTTTTATATCGGAAAATTATTTTCTTGAACAGTGAAAGCGATGTAACAAAGCAGTGTTGATCTGGTGGAAATAGAACAATCGGAAACATGTAATTGTTAAAGCGCAGGGTGTCCGTCACTTTGCATGTGCTCTTGTGTAATGTACGTGTTGCGTGTGATCGACTCGCATCAGTTTGTGCCATTTAACCTAAACGCAAGACTGTACACAGAGAATTTGACAGTTTGGAATAATACATTAGAATATTACCCCCCCCCCCCCGCTCGATCTGAACGACTCCTACCCTAGCAATAAAATCAAAGTTTGAGACTAGAAAGAAAATGATCATCTATGACGCAAGGGTTGATTTTCCCGTTTGGCATCAACTCCTGTTTAACGGGAAAAGAGTAGAAGCCGAAATGTGCGGCCATTTGAAGCATTTTTTTTTAACTCTTGTATTTAAACTGAATATTTTCTAATAAATGTAAGATTTTAAATGGAAAACCCTACACGTTTGAAATTTGATCATCTTACCGTCAGCAAAGAAACGGGTATTGAAATTGTTACTCATGAAAATATGGTAATCATCAAGCGGGTTACTTTTAGCTTTTGTTTGTTTTCGAGTGTTTTTTGTAGTAATTATATATATATATATATATATATATATATATACGCACACACAAGTGGGGGGGGGGTGAACAAATAGTCGTACACATACAATTTAATTTATTGTATTTCCAACTAATGACTAAACATACTTTCCATATAATTAACTGTACACAGATGCATAAGTAAATATGCATAGAAAACAGAAAAATTGATTTAATAGAAATAAATCTCATTTATCAAATGTAATGGGTGAAAAAAGTATTCGTACAATGCAAGTTTCAGATTTTAAAACAATTTTCTTTAATACTCTAGATTATTCAAGAGGAATGTTGTAGAATGTTTAAAAAATGTTAGCAGTTATTTTTAGTCTAAAAAATACAAACAGAACATTCTGTAATATTCGTGTGAAAGGGTTAAAATGGCAAGAGGTAAAGAATTGACAAATTCACAAAAAGAACTGATTGTTAAGGTCTGGAAAGAAGGTAAAAGTTACAGGAAAATCTCAGACAAACTGAATATTCCATTTACTATCATCAGTTCATTCATTGCAAGGTATAAAAACTCAAAATTTGAAAACCAAAGTAATCCACGAAGGACTTCTGCAAGATTTTCGAGGAAATTAATGCATTAAATTAAACAAAATGCAATGGTTACTCGTCAAGAGCTGCAGGATGATTTGCTTTCGTCTGGAATCTGTGTCACTAAACGGACAATAAGCAATGAAATGCATAGGAACACTCTATAGTCACGTTCCCCTCGGAAAACTCCACTGCTATTGAAAAACGAAACCAAATTTGGTGGTGGCAGCATCATGGTTTTGGGATGTTTTTCTGCAAAAGGTACTGGCAACATATCAGTAAGAGATGGTAGAATGAATGCAGCAGCATATCAAAATACTTTTAGAAGCAAATTCTGGATTGGATCTTCCAACAAGATAATGATCCTAAGCACACTATAAAATATACGAAGAAATGGCTTGCTGAAAATAATGTAAATATCATGCAATGGCCAAGTCAGTCCCCAGATTTAAACCCAATCCAGAATCTGTGGCGTTTCTTTAAAATACAAATCCAATCTCGAGCTCCAATAATCATACCGGATCTGAAGACCATATGCGAAGAAGAATGGAACAAAATGCCAACTAAAATTTGCAAATCATAAATTGAGAACTACAAGAAGAGGTTGGTTGCTGTAGAAGTGAATAATGTCTATTCTACAAAGTATTAAATGAAGATTATGTAGTCTTTTTTGTACTGTACGAATACTTTTTTCACCCATTAAAATGGATAAATGGGATTTATTTCTATTAAATCAATTTTTGTTTCCTATGCATATTTAGTTATTATGCATCTGTGTACAGTTAATTATATGAAAAGTATGTTTAGTCATTAGTTGGAAATACAATAAATTAAAAATTTGTATGTGTACGACTATTTGTTCACCCCCCACTTGTGTGTGCGTATATATATATATAATTACTACAAAAAACACCAGTTTAGTGTGTTGGCACTTCTGTAATGTATAAAGAATCTACGAGAGTATTTCACACGAAATAATGGCGGTAAAAAGGTACATGCACAAAATATCAGAGACCGATTGATTTACAATGCAAGATAACATTTACTAAACAAAAGGAAAGTTTAAGAGTTTTTCCTAGAAGTAAAGTGAATAAACAACGTAAATTGTTAATGAATGTATTTGAGTGTCACTTGCCTGTGTAGGTGTCTTTGTTTGTGAAGCGAACAGTCCGTTTTGCTTCGGTGTTAAGAGTTGGTGGAACATACTTCGAAAGGAGGAAAAATAGGAAAAGATGTAAACTTGCCCGTTTATATACCTTCAGTTCTGCTGCTAATCATCTTTAAGGCTCTATACTCCACCTATTATGTTAGGGGAGTCATGAAAATGCAGATTTTAACTAATAGGCGAAATGAGTTCTAGAGTACTTTTTTTTAAGTCGCGATAGAACATGTATATGATGAAGGCTGTAGAATGTATTGGAGTAATTAGTAAATTAAAGAAATGAAGTCAGATTGCACTTTGTACATTTAAAGCAGTTACAGCTAATTTTTTTTCTTTCTTTTAAATCATGTCACTCAGGTAAGGCGATGATATCAAAAGGACGTGAATTTTTAATATCATAGGGCACGTTTTTGTAGGTCCCCCTTGAGAGGATGAGATATTTATGGTATATGGAGGATTGATTGGTGACGGACGAGTTTTTATGGTGAATGCGGAAATTGTGAATGGGTCGAGAGTCGGATTAGCTAGGTATAAGATAGTGATGACCAGCCTCAAACCCTCCCTCTTTTTCGGCCTGGTGCCCTAATTATGTATTTTGTACATAATAAATATCAATATCACAAGGACGTGGGTGGTACTAGGGGTAAAAGAGAACGAGAAATCTTTAGTGGGGAAGAAGACAAAGAAACAGGACTCAGGAAGACAGAAATGACGATCGATGTTGCACTTAATTTTTTGAAGATTGTAGGTGAAAGGAAAACAAGAAACCGGAAGAGAGTTCCACAGGTGGTAAGTGCGAGAAAACCCATTAAAAGAGACGGTTTTGATGTAGCCAGTTCAACAGTGGGACCCAATTGTTAATCTAGTAGCACGCTTAAATTCGTTTTGTCAGGGCATTAAGGAGGAAAGATCATCCGAACAGTTTTCCATGAAAATATAGGAAAAACAGAGGGAAGACAGGTCAATTCGGTGAAGAAAGGACTGATGTCGAGATGCCAGGTCAGGATGGATTATATTACAGACGTTTCTTTGAATTTTGTCAAGAATCTCGAGATTATATATATATATATATATATATATATATATATATATATTGTTATAAAAAGAGTTTGAGAGGAAGTGAAACAAGGCTGAGTCCGTATAGCTTGAGTGAAGCTTTATTCCCCTAGAAATCTACTCCGGTAGCGAACCGTAATAAGAAAATGGCCGACTACCTCGTAAAGAAAGAAAGACGAAAACAGGGGGAGATCAATCAGTCCTGGAAAGTCAGGGAAAGATTAGAGAGTTCCTTTATTTTCACCACATTCTCCACCACTTAAGAAAAAGTTCAGGTTTGTACGTTCTTCTGGCAAGGGGTGGTTTCTATGGTGTCTCTGCTCAAACTGAAAATAGAGAAAGGAGAAAAACAGATGTTCAAAGCTGATAATTTTCAGCTAAATACGGAGGTTTTCGACGAATTCTAGAAGAGCGTCGAAGATTCGATACATCAGCGTCTTCTGAAGAGGTCCTCTGGAAGCTATCCAAGGGAAGAGGATGGGGAGATGTAGGAGTGGAATTTACAGTTGGGTGGTTTTCGGGGGCAGCTGAATCATTAATAACCGTATTTTCCAGAGCACTCGGCAGAGGAGGAGGAATGTTAGACTGGATAGGGGCGTCCATTGGATCAAGTTGTGTGTGTGTGAACCGTTTGGTTTGCCATCAAATGGTGCAATATGGCGTAGAGACACTGTCGTTTCTCGTCCGTTGTTAAGTCGCACGTGAGCCTAGTTCGGATTGACTTCGAGTATGTCAACTGTCTCAACTAAAGGTTCATATTTACTCCCGCGTACATAGCGCCTCAGGAGCGCCGATTTTGATTTTGTTAACCATGTTGGTATGGAATCACCAGAAGCTGATTTTCTTTGGAAATTAAACAAACGTTCATGAGGAGTACAGTTCGAGGCAGTGGAAAGCAATGAGCGAATGCAGTGGAGTGCTACATCTAGAACCTTTTCCCAACTAGCAACTGGAAGATTACTAGACCGTAGAGCCAGGCTCACCGTTTGCCAGATGATACCATTGTACCTCTCTGCTTGTCCATTGCCCTGTGGATTAAAGGCAGTTGTTCGGCTGGTAGCAATGCGTCGAGAAAGTAGAAACGCCTTTAATTCGTCCGACATAAAAGCTGTACCACGATCAGAGTGCACAAAAGAAGGGTTTCCAAAAATGGAAAATAAACTAGTTAGATGTTTCTTGATAGTCGCTGCTGAGACATCAGCACAAGGGTAAGTGAAAGGAAAACGGGAGTATTCGTCAACCACAGTAAGTATGAACCGATTGCGAGAATTTGAAGGTAAAGGTCCCTTGAAGTCTATACTTAATCTTTCAAAGGGTTGACTTGCTTTTATGAGTGTTTTAGGGGGCATTTTAATGAATCTAGGCTTTATCTCGGAACACACCTGGCATGACCTGGTTACTGCTCTTACATCTTCTACAGAGTATGGCATATTTTTACTTCTGACGAAATGCAGCATTCTTGTTACCCCAGGGTGACATAAATCTTTGTGCAAGATATGTAGTTTGTTAACAGAGATGGTAGAAGAGCAAATTCGTGATAAAGTGTCCGCAGCAGCATTTTGTTTTCCCGGACGATATACTATGTCGTAACTGAAACAGGCAAGTTCTAATTTCCATTTTGTGATCTTCTCGTTTTTACTTTTAAGATTGAACATGAAGGAGACAGATTTCTGATCTGTGATAAGCTTAAAATGTCTCCCGAGTAATAAGTGTCTCCACTTTCGAATCGCTTCTACAATTGCATAGGCCTAATTTTCAACTGATGAGTGCTTTTGCTCGGCAGAAGTTAAAGTTCTTGAAAAGAAAGCTACAGGCCGACGGTTTTGGGTTAGAGAGGCAGCAATAGCATGTTCCGAAGCATCAGTCGCAATCTCAAAAGGTAGAGTAGAGTCTATAGCAACCAGGCACGATTTTGCGATCTCCTCCTTTAGATGCTTGAAGGCATCCGTTTGTTCTTTTGCGAGAGGAAAATGGGCAACTCTGGTTAAGGATGTAATTTTTCTGAGAAATTTGATATCCACCTAGAATAGTGAGAGAACATCCCCATTGCTCGTCGGAGAGAGGTATGGTCTTGAGGTACTGGCAGATCTACCAATCCTTTGAGTCTGCCAGAGTCAGGTTTTACTGAACCCATGCTTATAGTATACTCAAACAAGTCCACTGAACTAAGTGAATAATGACATTTGCTTTTATTCAGTGTTAGTCCGTACTTTGCCACACTATTCATAAATTTCTTTAGATTGTTGTCATGTTCTGCCTGGTTATGACCACAGATAGTAAGGTTCCTAGGAGGTCTTCTCGCCTGATAATGTCATCAATGACTCGCTGGAAACTTGCTACTCCATTGGTCACTCCAAAAGGGATTCGACAAAATTGGTACAGAAACCCAGCAGCTTCGAAGGCAGTATATTTTTGTTCTTCTGGCTTGATGGCAACCTGGTGATAGGCACTGGTTAGATCAAGAGTGCTAAATACCTGATAACAGGCAATCTCATTTACCATGTCCTCTATCCGAGGAAGTGGATAAGCATCCAGAAGAGTGAACCGATTTATCGTCTGGGAATAATCTACGACGAGTCTCTTGTGATTTTCAGGAGACACTACCAGTGTTTGGGCTCGTCATGGCGATTGAGATGGCTCTATAATTCCTTCCTTCAGCACACGCGATATTTCTGAATGAATGAATTTAGCGTCAGGTAGGCTATGTCTCCTGGATTTTACTGCTATTGGATGACAATCAGAAGTTAGATTCGCAAACAGAGGGGTAAGGGACATTATTAATTTCAGTTAGTCCACAAACAGTGAGAGGTGGAAGCAGTCCCCGAAAGGTATTTTTACCGAAGAATGCTGACGTAGGAAATTATGCCCAAGAATGACATCACAGCATAAGTTAGCCATAACGGACAACTTGACATTACGGTACTCTCTACCGCTTAGATTGAGGGATACTATACAATGTCCAAGAGTAGAGGATGAATGGGAACTGCTAGCCATAAAAATTCTTTCTGAACTTGGCAAGATTGCTAATCCGAGCCTTTTAACCTCGTTAGAATTAATAACATTTTCTGAACTGCCAGTATCAACAAGTATTTTTAGAGACTTGCCTTTGATTTTTCCACGCAATGTCGAGCAAGATAGACTCTCTGAGAAATTATAAGATGGAATGGAAGACGCGAGAATAGACTCACCGTGGTTGATAGCAGCCGCTGTAGATGATCTGCAGATATGAGCAAAATGTCCTTTCTTTTTGCAATTTTTGAAAATTGAGTTTCGGGCATCTAATTCTATCATGTCTGATTCCCGCAGAAGCATTTTTGTCTCAAGTGTTAGCGCCTGGTCATAAGCAGTGACTAGATCTAGTCTTGTTTTCCAGGAGTCGTTGTCTGATGTGATTAAACGAAATTCCGTTTATGAAAGCGTCTCGTATGTATTCGTGTCTCGCCTGTATTGCTGTAACAGCCTGGAACTCGCAATCCTTCGCGAGTTTCTTTAAAGCTTGCAAATACTGGTCTGCACCCTCGTCAGTTTGTTGACGACGAGTAGCCAGCAGATGCCTACAGAAGATGGTATTTCTAGGCTGCACAAACATTCCTTCCAGAACGTCCATGGCTGAATCGTAATCGTCCACGTCGGAGATGTGTTTAAAGATAGTTGGAGAGACAAGGTTGATAAGTAGTTTCAGTCTGTCTGTCAGTGGAGTCTGTTGAGTTTCGCCGGCCGCTCCGAGAAAGATTTGGAAGGATCTTTTCCAATGTCGCCGTGTCAGGTTTATTCGTGCCTAGATCTAGGCGTTCTAGCTTAAGGTATTTTTCCATCCTGAGATTATTTCTAGTGGAATAAATTGTTATAAGAAGAGTTTGAGAGGAAGTGAAACAAGGCTGAGTCCGTATAGCTTGAGTGAAGCTTTATTCCACTAGAAATCTACTCCGGTAGCGAACCGTAAGAAGAAAATGGCCGACTACCTCGTAAAGAGAGAAATACGAAAACAGGGGGAGATCAATCAGTCCTGGAAAGTCAGGGAAAGATTAGAGAGTTCCTTTATTTTCACCATATTATATATATATATATATATATATATATATATATAGGAGCACCAAACCAGATTATGCCAGCAGTATTCAATGTGAGCTGAATTGAAGAGAGTAAGGATTTTTTCCATAAATACAAAATGTCCCCCCACCCCGCACCGTATGATCGGGAATAGAGTAAAAAAAAAAAAAAAAAAAAAATGCATTTCATTTTAATAAAAAGTGATTGAGGATAGCACACCAACAAAAAACGAAAACTTTCAGGAAAGCACTTAGAATCAGATTCTGAATCAAAACAAATTGTTAAAAAAAATACTTTAGACGTAACTTGAACTCATTATTTGTATTGAAAACGTCAAGTCCAGTTCCTTGAAACCAAATGAACTAACCATTTATTTTTATACCCAACACTACCGCCCTTTGGACAAACAGGCATGAATACATCTTCTCGTAGTCTTCGTACTCGATTTTTTTAAAAAGCGTTTTTACAAACAGAAATGAAAATTAAATGTTTCGAGTTATATGCAAATTAATTTAGATCGGCGGGTTTGATAGTGCCAGGCAGGAGACATGAAGGGGGGTGAAAATTGGAGATGGGAAGACACAAATTAGAGAGAGCAATCGTAGACTTTCATTCCACATTTGTTACACCTACAGAAGAAACCAAGTCAAAAATAGGACTTTTAAAGACGCTGCTATAAAAAAAAAAAAAAAAAAAAATGGGACTGAATTTTGGCAAAACGTGGTGCCGCTACCCTTATCTCGCGAGATAAACGGATGTCTGTTTGGAGATTTGGAAGGATTTTTTTGTTGTGATTAGTACTTTAATGAATTCCGTATAGTTTCACAGACTCAGCTTAGGCAAAAGTTTTAGGCATGCTATGAATATTTCTGTTTTTCGTAGAATAAACTATTTCGTTTGGTAATTCTCAACAAAGAGGCATTAAATTTGGTTAAAAAATGCAGAACATTCCCCACCCCCCACCGAACACGCATATTTTTGACAGTTATTAGTTATGATTGAAATTTATTTATTTTTGCAAAGGGAATTTTCTAAGAGAAATTGACGGAAATTCAAAGCAAAGCTAATCTTAACCGGCCTTTAATTTTTTAAAATCTTAAAAGTAAAATAATTTGAAGATTTATTTTTAAAACTATGTCCCTAGGGAAATCAAATCAACTAAAAAAATTTAAGCTACGTAAAAAAGAAAAGTAAAATAAGGATTTTTTTTTTTTTCGAATAATTTAAATTTTATTTTTTAATTAAATATTCAATAGACTGTTGGATTGAGAAAAATAAAAGATCGTTGCATTTTTTAAAAAGATTTTAATTTATTTAATTACCAAATGTTCTCTTAATATTTTAAATTATTCTTCTGAATTGTTCTTCAATGTATTTTTGAATCGTTTGCTGCCACACAATTAAATTTAATCCTTTTTGTATGCGAGTCTTATTCCGAATTTTCACGTTAAATTTAGTCATCAGTAACGATTCCCGTAAAAATAGAAATTGAGACTGAACAGCGAACGCTTATAGAATATCGTCCTAATTTTGGCAATTAGTTAACGACCTTTGGTCCAATACGCTCAGTGGAAACTAGGCATTAATTTCTCATCGATTCTGAGTTGCACTTTGCAACTTTAGTGTAACTTCTAATTACTCAAATTAAAATATTAAAAAGACTTAAACAAAAATGGGGAAATTTAGTGATAGTCTCTGGCTCATTTGGTAAAGAGTAAAGACGTTGCCTTTCCCAGATAACAGAAGTCTGAAAGAAAACTCATTTGCATTGTACAAAAAAGGGAATTTTTTTATATTTTTTGTCTATCACTTAACTTTTATTTATAAAAATGTATTTATATATCGGTCGGGTAGTGTTTCAAATTCCGACACGAGTTTGAGAGCTGGTGACAAAATTGAAACCGACAAGACAGACATTGTAACAGTTAATCATTCAAATTCTACAGAAAATTTCTTACACGAAAATATCTTGATAAAACAATCAAAGAAGAAATGAAACACAAGAGATGATGTTTTGCAATGTAAGCAGAAAGTTCAACTAATATCTCCAGAAGAAAGCTATCCAAACTAAACGAGATATTAATTTATTTGTTGGTAGTTTTTAAAAAGTGATCTTTTTGGTAGTTTACCAGTGGCCATTTCTCAGCAGACCAATTCCTATGCGCTCACAGACAGGAGGAGAAAATGAAATTACCTCCTGGATAACGAGTGGTAAAATTTATAAATTAGTTTCTATAGTTTATAAACTTTGATTATCATCGGAATACAGTTTGGACAGGTTCTGAAATTGAACTCCAGAGTGTTTATGTTAAAGAAAAACCGTTCATTTCGAAGGATTATTGGAAGTTACAAGACAAGCAGAGAAACAAATTTAATGTAGTCATGTGCATGAACAGTGCTTTGGGGGGGGGGGGGGGGAGTTAAATTGGTTCTGGATGCGGAAGCGCTCAAAAGGAATGTTAAGATCAGCTAAGAAAGAATTTAGGATACAAATCGAGTAATTAGTTTACTAATGGTAGTTACTGATTTTTTTTTTTCGCCCAAGCTGATGTGTCAACATTTATTATCGGTAGTAAGTTTTTACGAAGGCAGTTAGGGTGTGAAGTGGTAGTTGCAGAGAGTTAAAGACGAAAGTTTGTAGATGCATCTGCCAGGGTAAAAATCTGCGTTTCAATCCCTGATGTGTTTGAATTTAGAAGTGAACGGAGACTCAAGTAGACATAAAAGTACAAGAGTACATTTTATTCGAGCAGCGTCTGAAATAACGTAAACTTGAGATATTAATAATGGCATGCAAAACAAATTACCCTTCAAATTAGATAGGAAAATATTTACAGCATATTGTAAATTCTATTAAAATCCGCGCCTCTCGCTTAATAGCTTCACGGTCTTTTGGTTGGAAAGAAAAATTATTTAATCCAAATTGCAGAGTTATGGTCATTTCATGATGTCTGAAGGGGCCTACAAAAGGGAGCTGAACAATTTACTGACAAATACACATAAGGGTTCCTCACATTTTAGACTTAATCTAGAATTGTATTTATCTTGTTAAGATGCGGTTACCACTTCGTATTAATATATTCAAGTGTCAATAGAACTGCCTAGATTTGAGATGAGGTATTATGTACATTATTCGGATTATTGTCCTCAAGGAAACGTTGTAATAAATATGGCGACAAAGATGAGGACAATAGTCCGATTAATGTAAATAATGTCAATAGAACTAAGGTTCTGTTTTACTGCGTGGTCCGAAAGTCTTGTCACCCCCTACATAATATAATTTTTTATCTCAACGCTCTGTGGCGTATTATCAAGGAGAGTTTTCACATGAACGATACCAGAATACGCATCAGCCGAAGGACGCCGTTCGGGACACAGCCCCCGCCGCATCATTTTGTGCTATGAAAATGGTGTTCATAGAGACCTTCTGGATGAGTGGCAGCGTCAGTGAAGGTGAATAAACTGAATCCAGTACTTTTATTGCTCTCATTACTATTTTGGTAGGGATGACAAGACTTTCGGACCACTCTGTACATCGACTTTGAATAGTTTTGTTTTTGCCATAGTTTTTGCACAAGTATGAGACGCTCAGTGAGGATTGAACTCGCTACTTAGGGGTCAATCAGACCAATTCGCCAGAAGAAAGTTTCTCTTGGGTACGAGTGTGATTTGTACCGACATCAATTTACATTTAGTTTCAAACAATATTAATTATGCATGAAGTGCATTTCTATTGAGTTTTCGAGAGGAATTATCAAAATGAAACTGGGCTTGCCTTATGTCTGGAATAGACAGATTTTTGACCCTGCCAACCACAGTTCAACTTGACACTAAAGACAACATAGAAACATATTTTACATTTTAGAATCTCCTTGCTTCGCTTTTTACAAAGGAACATTAAGAGCGCACTTATATAACTTCCAAGTTTGAGACATGGCTAACGAAAGTTAAAATCTAAACTCAATTATACAAAAATTATCCGAGCATCTGGAGCTATGATCTAATAGGTGTACACAATACTACATGTACGTGGGCGCATTTTTAGCATTACTAGCAATGGCCTGCAAGATAAAATTTCATTGTTCCCTAGGTGGCATGCGCATATAGCAGTTTCGAAATTGGTTTTGTCAGTTTTTGTTGTTGAAACAAATTAACCCATTAATCCTATTTTTGTATTACCTGCATAGAGCCATTTCAGTTTGATTAAAAGGGCCACAAAATCAGAACATCCAGAGATTATAGAGCCTATATAGATTCGACTTATTGGAAAAATGAAATCATTTCGTCAATCCATAAGGCATTTTAGCAGTTTTTAATGGGCTGGAGTGACAGGAAAATATTGGTTGTTTTGGGGGTGGTACGTACATGAAAACTCATTTTTATTGAGAATATAAAATACTCTAAAGAAAGTGGTCAAATTGGGTGTAGGGAATTTTTAAATCTTCCTTCTTTAGGCAAGTTTAATATTTGAACCTTCTAATTTCACGCTTTAAAATAGTTAAAGTTGCTTGAATACCAGACAAGATATTTTAATCACTTTTCTAAATAGTCAGATTCCCCCACCCCCAAATCTGCAAACCTAATTTGACAATTTCTCTAACATTAACAGTAGAAAAACTTGAGAAAAGAATTTTCAAATTGTTTTAGCGAAAATGCTAGTCAGAAAATTCATTTTGTGCGGTTTCTTACGAGATTTGTCTACAGAAGGAAAAATGCGCTATTTCAACGCCCATAACTTAACTATAAATAATCAGTTTTCATTTGTTAATTACTTAGAACTAAAAATACACAATTGGAAATGGATTTGAAACTCGATCAACTGGTCATTGAAAAAAAAGTGTATTCGTAGCCAATATTCACACGGTGGCAAGTCGGATCTTACCCTAGAATCGTAAAAACCACCCTGAAACATTTCAGCTTATTTAAATGTCGAGTGTTTGAATAAAAACAATACTTTTTGATTAACTGAAGAAATCCGTGAAAATGCAACTGAATGTATTATAAGCAATAAGAACAAGGTACAAACTTTTCCAAAAAATATTTTATGAAAATAAGTCAAAACTGAATTGGTGGTCAATGTACAAAGAAATCTAGGACAACAAAATTGCTGTGTGGCAATATCTTAATAGAAGTTTTGTTGAACATACCTAATTTAAGGCACTTATTTTTTCGTTTTAAAATGGGCGAATTAACAATCAGCAAGTGACATTTTAGAGAAAATTCTAGTTTATTTCTGCCATTATTACTAAAAGTAGACAAAATGAAAGAACTCTAATATCAGATTTTCTACAAGAAGTATTTATGACTTATTTTTGCCACGTGACAAAAAATGCATGTCTGAGAAACTAACACTTAGCGTGGGTGTAAGGTGTGACTTTTGGAAATATTAACGTTTCATTATAAAATGCCTTAAGGTCCTAACGTATGGACAATTGTTTTAGTTTTAATTATATTTGCAGTGTGAAGAGTTAACCAAACATTTTGTGTAGGGGTGGGGATCCTGAAGCTAATACGACAAAAGCCAGTTCTTTCATGCAACTGTATAGGTTTTTATTAGTGCATACCTAAGTCATCAGACCGGAAAGAAAACAATATTGTTCAAGTAGGTCGTGAAAGTATCTACATTCGTCTAAGAGAGGTGAATGGAATGGTAACTAAAAGGTTTCTAGAGATGTCTTCACACTTTATAAAGTGGGACAGCCCTTATTCACATTTAAAGAGTTCTGGAACTATATAGTTGAGAAGTGTGCTGTGAGACCAGCACGGCTTTCTAAAAATTTTAAATATTTAGTATTTGAATAATTTTCAAATTAAACTTTAAACTGAGAAATAATTTTTTATGGAATCAAAATCGTAGTCACATCGACAGAATTAGGCGTTTTAAGTCTTAAGATTAATATTACATTAATATTAGATTAAATACCGTAATCTCTCTAACCCGGAAAAAAAGGTCTTACCTTAAAACTTGGCGTATTGGAAAATCTTCTGTAGGAAATCATGGCGGTTTATGAGCACTTTCAAAAAGGAAGGTGGACTTTCGTATGAACGGCGCTAAAGTCTTGCAGAGTCTCTGATGCCAAATTCAAGAAAAGAAAATAACTACCGGTTTTTTTCATATATAAATGAAAGGCTAAACCAGTCGAAAAATCTGTGAATTTACCATAAAAATAAAACTATTAGTTCTGCTTGGGGGTTGAGATAGTTACAGGTCTTGGTTCACGAACACAAGTAAAGCCCAAGAGATATCTAGTAGATTAAAGTGTTGGTTAAAAAAGCATATCTGATTTCCTGACAATTGTGAGTTCAATCCTTGGGTTTGGTAGTGCTAAAAAGTAAGATACCCAGGTTCAGTGGAAAAAAAAACAGAAACGTGACACAAAGACGAACATAGTGGAGAGAATTAACTGATACGAGTTATCACAGTTTAAGCATGGAAAACCAATTGGGAACACCCCCACTTGTCGTAGATTGAATAAAAGGTTCATTTCAAACTTCTGAGAAGGTTACTAAGTACAACAGACATTTAAGGTCGAGGAGTGTGACGACCGAAACCCTGTGGCGCGAATAGAAAGGCGTATACAATACAAATATATTTAGGCTGAATATGATAGACATTTTAAATAGTGATTTTTCAAGACGGTGATTCTCCTCACTCAGAAAACTGGCGCAACACAATCTTCCTTTCTTTTACTTTACCCTGCTCAACGCTAAGCTTATTAAATATCAAAAGGACACCGTGGTTGCTGCTACTGCTTATAAACGATGAAACACTGTTTCTCGTACGATCACCGAAGTTAAGCAACGTCGAGCATGGTCAATACATATATGAGTGACCGCTTGGGAATACGAGGTACTGCAAGTTTGAATGTTCGGGTGGCGTAATGGATAACGGCTCGGAATTGAGTTCGAATTCCAATCGGGTTCGTTATATTCATACACACCAAAATAACCCGGGAAAAGGTATCAAAAGCACTTTTTCGCCCTTCAGTTATGGATAGTTAGTATTATCAATAAATCATTATTATCCCCAAAAACTTACAATATAAAAATATTTTCTAGCTTTAAATAATCTGCAAAAGGTAGATAAACCATAAAATCAAATCAATCAGTTTTGTTGTTCTGCATATTTTTAAAATTTAATATTTTTTCCTTTCAACAAAAATAAGCTTTCATCTTCTTACTTTTGTGGGTTACCCCACTTGACTTCGCCAAGAAGTCCAGCTGTAGCGATGGCACTAACTGGAACCTACCCGGGTATGGGGGGAGGGATTCTTTCCCCTTAGTGATTGAACTTTTTTCCGCACGCACAAACAATCTCTTTTGCATGCATACCAGAGTGTATTTTCTCCCCTTCGTTATGCAGTTATATAAAAACAAAATATCGCCTTGTCGAAATTATCTTTTCTTTGTCCTTGAGGCCAGTTCTGTTTGTAGCAATGTGGTCTCGCAGGTGACGAAGGCTGAACAATATGTGTTCTTTTGCTTACTAGCTGTTATGAGAGTCGTGATTTGGACGACGCCTCAGAAGGAATTCTATGATGGCGAGAAATTCACTTCCCAACTTATCTTGTTCTTTAAGCATCAGCTTAAAGTCAAGATTAGGACGAAAAAGCGGCGGCTCACCTCATCAGAATTTGGCAAAAGGTGGGTGAATCTTGCGCGTTTGTGCCGAGTAAAAGGGGCTGACCTAGAGTGTCATTTTGATGCCGGTTAGGCATCAGGATATTGTTCTTCCTGGGTTGAACTTGGGCAACCCATCCCTGAAATTAGGCTAGTGTAGGCTTTTTTTTTATTCTTTAATTTTTTCTTTTTATCCAGTAGACTTAGCTAGGACGTGTTTGCTCATTGGCCCCTTTTATTTCTGTCACTATTTTCCTTTAGTTTAACTCCCCACCCACTCTCTCGTTTAGGTGGTCAGTGATGTCAGTTCTCTGGTGGATGCGGGGCGCCTTTCGTTTCGCGTGTGTGTTTTTCGTATTGTTGTTGTGTCAGAATGAGTGCGTGTCTGTGTGAGTGCTTGGGATGAATGAATGTTTCTATATTATTATAATCCCGTATCGATTTCGTCCAGTTAACTAATATTTCTGCCACGTTTAAGGTTTGTCGGGGGTTTATTCGTAACTTGATTTTGTTTAGTTTCTTGTAAATAGTTTATATTCACATTGTATATACTCATTGGGGATTTTTTAACTTGTTGTTTTATCCCCCCCCCCCCCAGACAACGATTTGTACATATGGGGACTAGTTAGGATTTTCATTGAGACTATGAGGTATTTTGGTGGTTGTAGCAAGAAAGGTAAGTAAGAATGTGTTGTTTTGGTGCTAGGAATATTGTTTGTGTGCTTGGGTTAGTGGTTGTGGCTAGGTAAGTTTTAAAATTGAGACAGATGATGACCGTCCTCCCCCCTTTCTAGGCCTTGTGCCACATTTTCTGTGTCTTTAACAGGAATAAATATCGTCGAACTTATCTTCAATTTCTTTCCACTCGTCATTTACATGTGTATAAAATATTTTTGCCACTGCCTTTGAAGAAGTGTCGAAACTTTTAATGCCCCCGACACGCACCCGCAACATTTTCTACGATTTACATCAAATTTATCTTCCACTCTCAAAAGGTAAAAAATGACACCCAACAGAAGTTAATTTTAAGAATTTAAAATTTAATCAAGAAGTCATGCGCTATCTTTGTGAACTAGACACTAAGCCTATCTTCGTTTAAAATACAAGTCCGTAATAGAAACATATTTGGTAAGGATCAAACTCACGAACAAGAGCCAGTGAAGTCAATACATTTACTGTCGCCTTGAAGTTGGTAACTAAAGTAATGTCCCTTTGAGAGTGAAAGATAAAAATAGGCTTTACTGCAGGTGGTAATGTCGATAATATATGTTTTTAATCATTAGGCGAGGAGAAATATTGTCATTTTTGATTTGTTAAATCCACAATACTTTGATACGATAAATTCGTAGAACCATTGTCAAATTCCCAGTGAAAAGTGTTAACAGGTTAGACTTTATGTTTATATCCAACAGATTCTGTGACTATTTAAAACTTCTCACTTAAATTAAAAGTTTTACTTGTATGCAGAAATCACGAACAATACGACAGATATTGAACTACTGACTTAATAGACTGTTCATGGGAACACTCAACCACTGAGCTATCACGATAGGCACAGTGATTTAATCATGACTGAACGAAACGAACATAATTAAGAAAGAAATAATTAAGCAGAAGTGAAAAACTCATTATAAGAACATGGGAATTATCAAAAGAAATTGAACATCGTAACCCTCTCGCTATCACCTAGTTTTTTCATTCGTATACTTTTAAAATCTACCTTATGTAGGAAGACGATAGTTATCGATAGTTTTTTTTTTACCAGTTTACGTTGTTTCAAACAAACGCAGCGTGGCTTCCTTCCTTTGCCACAATTGTTGAGTGTCATTCATAAACGAAAACTGATTTTAACTTCGGTGTCAGACTTCATTCCATAAAATTTCTATTGAACTAAAAGAGTCAAAATTAGAACCAAAATTGAATTTTTTACAATGATGTTCAGCCTGTACAAGCCACAAGAGCCACTAGAGATAACGGTTAAAGAGTAAGAGGCACAGTTTATGGGTATATGTGGGGAAGAAAATGGTTGATTCTAGACATGAACAGGTTAAGATTGTAGTGGGAGTCACTCTAGGTAGAGGGTTACAGAGTAAGTGGCTCAGTTTTTATTTTTCATCTTTTGGTAGTGTTCAAAATCATTTACGCGGTTTTGTTGGGGGAAGATTTATTTTCCTCTCTGCAACCTCTTTCCCCATAAGCGCAACGTCGCAATCCTATCGCTACTCTATCGCTATTTCCATGATGTGATGTTCTGATTAATTCCGTTCTTTAGTTCCACCTCTTCATACTTTTTCTGTCAGAACACAGTATGCTACTTCCACACGGTCGAATCACCCTTATTTTCCCCATATTCCAAATACAAGGAGAAAGGTCTACTTAGCACTTCCCAAGAACTGCTCTATTGAGGCACAGACACCCACGTGAATGCTTCCCTGAACACTACTGTCTTAATCTCTTTAAGTCAAGGTTTAATTGTTAATCGTTAATCTACCTTCCTTGTTCTTATCTCTACTTTCTATCACCTTCTCTTTCATTCACATGAAAAATCAGCATAACCATTTTTAACAGTAACCCTCTACCTTGAGTAGCTTATATTGGGTGAACTTTAGTACTAAAAAAACACTTCTCATATGTCGGAGTGTTTGAAACATTGTTGATGATCCAGAGTATGAAAAGCTATTTCATGTCATATGATGGCGTTTGAGTGAAGTCTTTACAAAGCAACATTCGATCTAAAAAAGACCAACGTTCGACTGGCTATTTTTTTTCTGGGTGGGTTCATGGTCAGTGATTTATTTTCTTCTTTAGTGTCCCTTTTGACAATTAACAATCGACTGCAAACAATTTTCGTGTTCATGAGTAAGTGATAGCATTGGTGATTGCCAAACAATAAACATTCAAATTCACAATGCCGTTCGACGTGGAGTAATGGTCAGCAAACTTGTCTCGCTAGATCAATTACGATTGAATAGTGCGTTCGGTTCTCACTGGGTGCCCCCATACTTTCGGCTTTGTGCCACATCTAAGCTACGCTTAGAAAATCGCTATTCAAATTCACACCTTTTTGGTCTGGAGCATGGTGCTGAAAAGGCCGATCATGAAAAAATATTTTGCTTGGTTAAATTTTAGTACCTGAATAAAGCCGAGAACTTTTCAGCAGTCTCAGTTTTTTTCTCGTTAGTATTGCACAGTTTTCGAGCATGTTTCTTGTTCTTTTTGTTTTAAATCTTTTGTCGAGTAAATATTATTTAAGCTTAGCATTATCTGGTACAAGGTTAGAATATTGGAGCACTTCTTGAGAATTCAGTTTACAATGGCGTGCGATATTAATTTCCTAAATATTGTTCTACAACAACAGATATTGAATAGCTTAGCTAAGTTTGGCACAGGGTCATAATAATGACGTATACTACGCAACCGACATTCACAGAAGCGTTATTGCGTATATTTGTAAAAGTTACCTGTTGATAAAAGTAGATTTCTTCAGATAGAAGTGGTGTGTAATGGATATCGCCTCTGATTGAGATAAACGGATAAGTTCGAATTCCGGTAGGGGTCGTTTACAAGCACTTACCTGCAAATACCCTTGAAAATGGCATGATTCCATCTTCTCCCTACAACTATGAGCTAAATAGTAGGACTTGCATCTAGAAAAATCACTAGTTATTATCAAAAAATTGTTAATACAATATTCACTCGCAAAAAAAGAATTATTTTTACAATCGCAAATATGTTTCGAATCTAAATAACTCGCATAGGGTTGGTAAGCCGTAAAAAAACAAATCAATCTTTAAATAGAATCAATGGTTTGAAAAATATTCTTTTTTTGACGAGTTTATTAGAATGTAAGAGAGAATATTTTGTTTTCGATTAAGAAAACATTAATTACTCCGGAATTTGTTAAGCTTTTAATGGTTTTGGGTTACCAAAAGGCAGAACTGCTTAAAAACACGCGTAGAAAGTTTTGTGAAGTGAAATCGAGTGTTGATGATATTAAGTCTACTGTTGTCGGGCTTTGCGAATAGTTGCATGGAACTCTCTACCATGTAGGATCAAAACTAAATGGTTTTTACTATGATTTACGGCACTAACTTGATAAACAAGACTCTAAATACTTAGTACGGTTATCTTAATCTGACAAAAGGCCACAAAAGAGAGGCACCCAATGGGGAGCAAACTCATCAACTTTGGTCTACAAGTCTACTCGTTATCCATCTTCGCGTCACCCCGATCTCGAACAGGCGAAAAAAAAAATAAGGGTCCATTTCAAGACGTCACTTCCCCATTACAACCAGAGGAAAATAAAAGCAGGGTTATGGACTGATGTCAACTGTAAAAACCAAAAAATACAAGAATGTTCTGCTAAAACTTACGTGAGGAAAAAAACAACAACGTATTTTTCCATCTGTATTGAAAATGGAGCCTTTGCATTTAGCGGACTCAAATATTATGAGCAGAGCCAATAATTGAACCCCAATCCTTATGGCTTTCAGTTTTATGACCAGGTCTATACAATTTTCTACATTTTTATCTTTCTCAAGAAGTATTAATTGTTCTAATTAATAGTCACCCGAAGATAAGATTGGGGAGAGAAATTCAAGTTCCTGTTTCAATAGCAGATCCTTTCTCATGACTATTCTTGAAAAAAAGTCCCATTACCGGTCATTCTCATAACTGTTTTGTCACTGACTAATTCCTGTGATTACAAATAAAATGAGAGAGATGATGTGTAAGTTTTTTGATCAAGTATGAAAAAAAATGTGAAACTTTTTAAACAAATAATATACATCACTGGCAAAAGAAACTTTGTTGATCAGCTTTTATTTGTTACTCTATTATGCCGGCAAATATGATTAACATCTGTCCACTGTTTCGCCATCTGAACGAAGGACTATTGTGTGTTTTTCTTCTTCGATGTCAGAAGACGGGTTTCGTTTCGGGGAAAGTTTCTTTATATCTCATTCAAACACGTAAAGAGTCGGTGGGAAGGTGAGTTGCTTCTGAAATCTTTGTATTCACAAGACCTTGGCTCTATATATGACACAATGGAAACGTGTGAAAGATATTTCCGGATTTGGGTGGCCATTGGCTCGCCGTTAATCACGGAACGGCTGAGGTGTAATATCAAAGAAAGTTACCTGTATTCATTTCTATGGCAGTATAACATTTTCCATCAATCTCTAACGTCATTGTTAAGGGCGTTTTCAACGTCGTCTCTTATAATGCAGGCAGCTCTATAAAATAAATGAAGGCATTCCACTACCTCACCTAACACCAGAAAAAAAGTTACGGCTTTGTGGTTTTCAAGCATGTATTATTAAAAGGAGATAATTTGGACGAAAATTCTCAACTTCGTTGTTTTGAATATTTCAACAGATGGATTTTCCAACCTTTTACTGATGGCAGCATGCCTTTTTCCCACAATATTAACCAGAGGCGTGAGTATGATTCTCACTGGGTGTGACATGATTGTGATTCTGTGTCGAAGTAAAACAGCCTAAATGACTGTCTACACAGGGTATTTAATATAGTAATTTCAATTAGAACGTTCATCCCACAATGTGCGGCTGGTGTAATAGATATCGACTCGGAATGAGAAAGCGAAGAGCCGAGTTCGAATTCCTGTCGAGTTTCTTGGATTCGCTTATGCGCAAATCAATTTGGTAAATGTATGAATCAATCTCTTCCTCCCAACTATGGGTTAAATAGTAGAACTTGTATCTAGAAAAATCATTGTTATTCTCAAAAAAAGAAAAATATTAATGCAATATTCATTCGAAGAAATAAAAGAATTAGAATTATGCGTGCAATTCAGAATATGTTTCGGCTTCACAAAATGTTGATAAGCCTTAAAAATCAATCAATCGATCTCTCATCCTAGTCCTGGGTATGACGATGAACTACATCTGGCAGCAAGGCTTCTGATTGCGGGATTAGAGGTTTTGAGGAGTGTGGGACCACCTCTTAATTGTTGTTGTTCCCACGTTTACCCTGACCCGAAGTGGTAGTACCTGTTAGGGTCCCAGCTATGAGCAAATAGTGAATTCTCAAACAAAACACTTTGCAAGTATAAAAATATATTTTTATAGTAAAAATACCAGCAATACATTTTATATAAAAAATTGCCATCAATACATATTTATAGTATAATTAGAAACAATACGCACATACTACCAAAAAGTAGCGACTTCATCCAAATCTGTTTAAAATACTAGCAAGCAACTATCATGAATTCTTTCATGACATTAGTCCATATAATATCCTACAATTTCTTAAAGAAATCAAACTGTATTTCAAAATATAACTTCAACTAAACTACAACATAAAACACACATGTCACTGCCTCTAGTAATTATGTCCACACAAACATGTATATGCACAAAAGCTGAGTATCATTTACCATTTATACAATTGTGAAAGCAGAATAACATATATTTTTATTACATCAAATTAAGAAGAAAATTAAATTTCGGCACCAAATGACCCATAAGGAGTTGATATGCCGTAAAACAGGCAAATCAATTACTCAATCTCGCATCCTTTGCCATGCTATAGTGATCTCGAATCTCACTGGATGCCCGATTATTGTAGCCATGTACCAGACTTAGATTTGTCAATATTTCGGGTAGAGCTATAGTGAGCAAATTAATCTTGAAGACTTGGTGTAATGGGTTCGATCCTTACTTCCTTCTCTACTATAATGACCTTCTGTGTTACTAAAGTAGTTATACACTTATTCAAACTGTTCTCCTCATCTTGATTATTTTAGTCTATCGTTATACTCTCCATTCTGTCGTATCCGCTAGCATTCGCTACATTTCAAACCAAACCCATCCCCCCTCTCTCTTTTTCACACTATCTTTTCATTTGTTTATTTTTTTTTCGTCTTCATCTCTTTCATCCCCTCTTTCCCACTTTCACTTTCTATCATTTCATCCATTTTCTATTTTTGTATGAACCTAAACATCCTCTCTCTCTATTTCTCCCTCTACTTTTTTTTCTGTTTTTCTCTTTCGTCTTCATCTCTACCATCCACTCTCTTTCTCTCTCTTTCACTCTCTAACTTTTCATCAGTTTTTCTCTTTCGCATTCATCCCTTCCATCCTCTCTCTCTCGCGCTCTCACTCTCTCTCTCTCTCTCTCTCGTGCGCTCTCACTCTCTCTCTCTTTAACCCTTTAACTTTTCTTCTATTTTCTCTTTCGTCTTCATCCCTTTAATCCCCTCTCTCTCTCTGCCTTCACCCGCTAACATTTCATCTGTTTTTCTCTTTCGCCTTCATCCCTTCCATCCTCTCTCTCTCTCTCTTTCACCCTCTAACTTTCCATCTGTTTTTCTCTTGCGTTTTCATCCTTACCATCAACTCTCTCTCTCTCTCTCTCACTGTACCTTTTCATCTGTTTTTCTCTTTCGCCTTCACCTCTTCCATCCTCTTTCTCTCTCCCTCTCTCTCTCTCTCTTTCTCTCTCTATGTTTTTGTCGTTTTTCTCATTCGTCTTCATTCCTTCCATCCTCTCTCTCACCCTTTAACTTTTCATCCGTTTTTCTCTTTCATCTTCATCTCTTCCATCCCCTCTCTCTCTCTCTCTCTCTCTCTCTCTCTCTCTCTCTCCCTCTATGTTTTTATCGTTTTTTTCTTTCGTCTTCATCCCTTCCATCCTCTCTCTCTTTCACCCTTTAACTTTTTGTCCGTTTTTCTCTCACGCCTTCACCCATTCCATCTCTCTCTTTCACCCTCTACCTTTCCAACTGTTTTTCTCTTGCGTTTTTATCCCTACCCTCATCTCTCTCTCTCTCACCCAGTAATTTTTATCTGTTTTTCTCTTCCGTTTTCATCCCTTCCATCTTCTCTCTCTCTTTCTCTCTTTCGCCCTCTAACTTTTCATCTGTTTTTTCTCTTTCGCCTTCATCCATTCCCTCCCCCTCTCTCTCTCTCACCGTCTAACTTTTCATCCGTTTTTCTGTTTCGTCTTCATACCTTCCATCCACCCTCTCTCTCTTTCACCCTCTAACTTTCCATCTGTTTTTCTCTTGCGTTTTTATCCCTACCCTCATCATCATCTCTCTCTCACCCTGTAATTTTTTATCTGTTTTTCTCTTTCGCCTTCATTCATTCCATCCTCCCTCTCTCTCTTTCACCCTTTAACTTTTCATCCGTTTTTCTCTTTCGTCTTCATCCTTTCCATCCCCTCTCTCTTTCACCCTCTACCTTTTCATCCGTTTTTCTCTTTCGCCCTCATCCCTACCGTCCCATGTCCTTTATCTCTTTAACCATCTTTTCATCTGTTTTCCTATTAATTTAACAGGATTGAATATCATTCAATACAAAACTGTTAAAATATTTTTTAATCATTTCACCCCAAGCATGGCGGGAATGCCACTAGTACTTTGGGGTTACAAAGTGTGAAAATGAGAGAAAAGACTAGGTATAGCGATGACCGTAGAAGGGATAAAATCTGAATGAGTTTCAAAAAGACACTAGAGGGCGATTGACGCATTTTATGTTGCATTTAATTTTTTGAATATTCTAGTTATCAGGGAAACTAGGAAACAGAAGGGAGTTTCACAGGCGGGAAGTGCAAGAAAAGAAACTGTTGGAGTAGAAGTGGCAGTTACATTTAACTAATTCAACAATAATAGGGTGGGACCTATATGCCAAGCTAGTAGCACGCTTAAACTCATGTAGTCCGGACACCAGGGAAAAAAGTTCGTCAGAGCAGTAGCCATGATTTGCAGAAAAGACAGAGTTAAGCCATGTCACGTCGGTAGGAAAGTCACGAAAGTCGAGATGCCAAGTCAGGATCTATTACATTGCAGATCATTCTTTGGATTTTGTCAAGAACCTCGCGATTAGTAGCAGGAGCACCTGACCAGATATGGCAATAGTATTCAATGCATGGGCGAATGGTAGACTTGTAAATGTGCAAGATGGACTCTGACGAGAAACACCTTCTGGCACGACACAGTAACCTAACTTTCTTTGCAGTAGATGCGGTTATTGATTCGATGTAGTCGTTCCACTTCAAGTCAGTTGAAAACATGAGGCCAAGAATTCACGATGTGTCACTCTCCAGTCTAGCATCAGCCATACTGATGGTGGGTAGGAAAGTTACTCTATGGTGGCTAAATGAGAGCAGTTTTGGAGGCATTACAATGTACAAGCCATTTCCTGCCCCAGTTAACCACTGATTGGAGGTCCTTTTCAAGAGCAGCGGCCAGGTTAACTTTGTCAGCTCTGAGGTATTTTCTATTGAGACAGGAGTTAATGATAGTCTCATCAGCATAAATGTTTACTTGGGAACTGGTGACATCAGGAAGATCATTGATGAAAGGTAAGACCCAGAATAGAGACTTAGGGGACACCCGCTTTCGTGTGAAAGGATCTGGAAGCGAGTCCGTTCAAAACGACCTTCCTTTCACGATTTGACAGGAATGATTGGATTAAATCAAATAATCGTCTTGTAATACCGTAGCCCTGAAGCTTGCAAAGAAGACCAGCATGTCAAACCCTGTCAAACGCCTTCGAGATATCTAGAGACACAATTCATGCTTCACCGTTATTATCAAGAGCTTGATATACATATTCAGTGATGGCTATTAACACATCAGCGGTAGACCTGGCAAAATGGAATCCATATTGTTTGTCAGAGAGTAGGTCGTGAGAGGTAAGATGCTTAACTACTACAGCATTGATTAAAGCCCCGAAGACTTTACGGAAAAGAGGTAGGAGACTAATAGGGCAATAGTTAGAGGTGTTAGAAGGTTCTCCAGAGTTCTTAAAAACAGGAATTACAGAGGAGGACTTCCAACAAGCAGGAAGCAGCAAGGCAAGAGTTTGTAGAGTTTGGAAAGAACTGGAATCAGCCGAGGAACATATTTCTTTAGGACGATGGTTGGGATCCCGTCATCTCCGCTTGCCTTATGGGAGTGACCAGTGACAGGGTTAAGCACATATCACTCTGTTCTAGGGGAAAATCAGGTGTGCTACTCCAAATGAGTCGAGTATTGATTTGGAAGAGAATTTCCGAGCAAAGCATTTAACCTTATCTTTTGTAAATGTTAGGATTTCGAATTGATTGAATAGAGGAGGGATTTGCACACTTATGCAGAGCCGCCAATAATCTTTAGAACCGAGAACTTGCGAGATGTTATACGTTGTTTCATTCTATCAGCAAACAGTAACTTTGCTTCATTGAGGACATGCTTGCTCTCGTTACGAGCAGAGACAAAGAGATTTCTGTTGCAATCAGACGTGTCGCTCTGGTACAGCCGGAAGAAGTGATTCCTATGGGCTATAGCGACCGAATATGCAGGTGAGTACCAAGGAGATGAGTGCGGTTTAACTTGGTATTTCCTTGCTGGAATGAAAGCATTGATGTCGGCTTTCACCCAAGGAGAGATCTCAGAGGCGCAGGATGATTAAAAACTGCATTCCAATGGACGTCACGAAGGAAATCACGGAACGAGTCCCAATACGCTCGTTGATAACGGAAATATATCCTGTTGGTAGGAGGTTCTTGGCTGGTGGAGGAGCGGAAGGAGATGTTTACAGACACTACCGCATGATCAGAGTTGCCAAGAGGGCAGAGCTGAATAGTACGATGTGTGTCCGGGACAGAGGCAAAAAAAGAGATCTAGAAGAGAAGCGTGTCCATCAGGGTTACTGGGGAAACGTGTGAAGAAGTCCACCACTTATGTGAGAGATCTGGATGTCAGCGAGGTCAGCGACAGAGTGTTTTAGCCACCTGGCATGGTGGGCATTAAAGTCACCAAACGGGTGTAGGGAGATGGTCTTCTCTATATTATCAGAAATAGTATCTAGCACGCAACAGTTATGAGAGAAGGGGGAACAGTAGAAAAAAGAGATAGCTGACTGAGTTAAATAGAGAGAGACGGAGGCACATGTAAGAGTGGTGTGGGGATTCAAGAGAGAGTTCTGTAGCCAGCGGGAGATATTCACGGACATAAACCCCCAGGCCATGCATCTGAGCATTACTGTCCTTCGTGAGTAGAAAAAGATAGTCAGAAATCGAGAAATCAGAGGAGGGGATTGAAGAGTTAAAATTAGTTTCACAGAGAGCTAGGATGTCCAGAGACTTTTCGAAGAAGTTGTTACGAATACCACGGATGTTGGAGAAAGATAGGATGAGGGATTTAGGTGATTTTTCTTGAGCTGGTTTAGTTTTATACCCTTGCTATCTTGTAGTCATGGTGTGTTGTTTTAGTAAGCAAAGGCCTAACAGTCGGTCGTCTAATGTTAACATGTGCAAGAAGTGAACTGGCACAGACTGTAACATAGTGTGACCTAGGGGATGCCCACCGGAAGAACTTGCAAAGACACCTTTCTATGCGTAATATGGCACTGCAAGAACCCAGATATTAAGCGACTGTTGATCAGAACAAGCTCTGAAGACGCCACGAAAGAGTTCGGGCTCCTGACTTACCAGTCGGGAACAACAACCAGAAAACTGCCAACCCGGTAACCTCAGGATGAAGAAACATTGCCACCATCCACACATTTCACAAAAAATTCATGACAGCACCACCGCTGAGAAAAGGAAGGGAACCGGGAACCCCTTCCTAAACAGGAAACAAGGTATAAGCCTCGACTCCTGTTCAAGAGAAGAGGGAGAAGTATGAACCGGGCAAAAGCCTCGTTGTATAACAATTTTATTACTGGAAATATAATGGTTTCGTTGAATTCCTTACAAACAATTTTTTGTCCTTCGGTAATAAACCATGTCCTTTACTACGAAGTAATTCAGACGGAACAATTATTATTATTATTATTATTATTATCATCATCATCATCATCATCATCATCATTCTTCTCCTCCTCCTCCTCCTTCTTCTTCTTCTTCTTCTTCTTCTTCTTCTTCTTCTTCTTCTTCTTCTATCCTTTATACAAAAACCCCATAGAAACTAACAAAGCAAAGCAAAAAACTAAACAAAACAAAAAAACACAAGGGTAAACTAGTCGGTGTCCGACGTGTGGCAATGTCATATTGCTAGGGACACGAATAAAATCGTTTCTAATTGGCTAAAAAAAGTTTGGCGTATCAAAGAAAATTATCGGAAATACCTTCTTCTTTTAAAGTTTTACAAAATCAAACTATGTCTTGTCTGTAAATTAAAACATACGATAATTTATTTAACCCTGCATTAGTCAAATGGAGTGTTTTGTGATTGCAAAATCTTTTAAGTACTCGTAATTCCTAGTTGGAAACTTGTTTCTTTTACTCCTTCCACTATGCTCTTGCCTCAATAACAGATTGTAGCACCCGTTGTAGCGCACTTGTGGCTCAGTAGTCGTGGGACGCAGACACCGCTTTTTCTTTTTCGGAGTATCCTTGTCAACCCACCTGACTAACAAAGCTAAGTTTTTATGATTTATATTTTTTAAATATAATATATAATATATATTTTTTATTATTCTTTCAGTGGTGTATGAGTTTACTACTGTTATCGTTCTATTCACAGAATTATATTGTGGTTATTTTTGATGAATAAAACTTTTCTCTATTATTGTATTGATGTGTTTCACCTACAATTTACAACACGTTTTATGCAACAAATTTATTAATTTTCATTTCAATAAATAATTATATCTTTAGTTCCAGTTTTGATTTAATGCATATTGTAACGGAGATTATACTGCTATGTTATTCTTATCAGCAGTACGACAATATTTTACATAACGCTATATACGCATTTTTGTATTCGAGTATGTAAACACCACATTTTCGCAAATCCGAGTTACCCAGTTAAATTTTGCTGTGAAGAATGGATTTAATTTGAAAGACAAAATATGAGATGAGAGCTTAATAAAAAAACGAATCTTTCCTGTCTGAAATGGAACAATCGTCATTTTTATACACTGATTATTAAATGATTTATTCAATTCGAACAAACTGTTGTTCTCGTCTTCGTAGTTATAGTCACGACCCGTTTCGATCGTCTTGCCGTCCTGCCTTCTTCAGATAACTATCGTATTCGATAACGTTCTCGGATTTTCTAACTGAACATCATGAACACTCTGCTTTTTGGACTGAATAAAAAAAAATCAATTCACTGTGGTAGAAGATTTTCATTTCTCGGTTCACGCTAAGGGGAGATAACTTGTAATAGTTAATGCCGTTTGTTCATCCTTTTTGGTAAGCCGTCCCGGTGATGATGCTTTTTTTTTAATGTATTCTGCTGGATTACCTGACACAATGACTGAATTTACGAGCACCGGGTAAACTGCAACATATATACCGACGTATATTCACACTGTGCCGCTGCCTCATACAAAGGAATCCATTTTAGGGCTAAATAAATGCGCGTTAATTACAAATTCATAAAAATCGATTTTCATTAGTTAAATTTTTATAAAAAATTGAAAAGAAAAACAGTAATAAAAGTAATAATAATGATAATAATAATAATAATAATAATAATAATAATAATAATTTTTCTCTTTGTAACATTAGTTAATATTGAATGATTTTGAAATCGTTTGCCCAAAAATGTCTCGCACGAGTGAGCTTGCATGATTAAATGCTTCGCTCAAATGGACTTCCATTAGGATTTATAAATTTTTTTTTCTTTTACTCAATTGGCTAAAAAAAACCTTCACCGAAGTAAAAAAAAAAAAAAAAAAAAAAACTTCCCAAGGAAAAATAATTTTACGTTAGTGAGAATTAATATTACCTAATAAAACAATTTTTTGCCGTTCAAAATTTCCAGCGCGCGAGAACCGAATTCAATTGCTCTTTGTCAACCAGTGTCCAAACGGCAAATGAAATGTCTGCTTCGAAGGAGACAGTGGAAACTAGGTGTAAGATTGATTTGTTTTTACGGCTTATCAAACTTTTGGGATTATTTAAGACTAGCATATATTTCAGGATTGTAAGTGTTATTTTGGAGATAATAATGATTCTCTGATAAAAGTCTTGCTATTTAACGTATGGATAGGGAGAGAAGAGTCTAATTCATATTTGTTTAAGGGCATTAGCGCTGTCAATATAACGAACCCGACTGGAATTGAAACTCGGCCTCGCCGATTTCCAATTCCGAGCCGAAATCATTACATTACTCACACATCCAAGCTTACAGCACCTGGGATTCCCAAGCGGTCACCCATCTAAGTACTGATCAGGCCCGACGTTGCTTAACTTTGGTGATCGAACGAGAACCGGTGTCTCAGCATGATATTAGGTAATTTACCTCATTCCCTCCATTATTAGTTAATTTGCATCATTCCTCTACCCATCCATTATTATTTATTTTACCTCATTCCTAATTCCCTTCCTTATTTGGTAATTTACCTCATTCTTAATTCCCTCCCTTATTAGGTAATTTACTACATTCCCCGGTCCCTCCATTATCAGGTAATTTACCAAATTCTTAATTTCATCCCTTATTAGGTAATTTATTACATTCCTCATTCCCTCCCTTATTATGTAATTTACCTCATTCCTCTGCTCCTCCCTTATTAGGTAATATACCTTATTCCTAATTCCCTCCTTTATTAGGTATTAGTTATTTGACATTTTAAATGCCTTCTTTTTTTAACTTAATTTACGTTCTATTTGAAAGATTATGGTTTAAAGCTAATACGAATTAAAAGAAAATAATTTCCGTACATAAATAAACTTTTTAGGTATTTTTAAAACATTAGTACTTTTTTCGTCACTCATAATGTCGTAGATGTATACGAAAAATGTAAATAACAAATTTAAAATTCTCTTTAAAATCCAATATTTGTTTTAGAGGGTGTGTTACAAAGTCTCTTAGTAAATTTAAGGATTAATTAACTGGATTTTTTAAAAGTAATGCTTACTTTTACTTAAAACAAAACGAAAATAACGTTTTATTTAAGGTCAAGGGACAATATAGAAAAACATTATTTCTACCCCTTTCCGAAAAAGCGCAGGAAAAAGAAAAAGTAAAACCTAAAGAAGTACGGAATACTAGCAGTGCAATAATCAAGAATTTGTTATTTGTGTTTAAAGTTAAATTTTCTTAAACTTTATATAACCAATAGTTTAAGGACATAATGTTATCATTCTATACGCTTTTATTAAACTTAGTATAATGAATAAATTTATTTTTTTATACTGACTGAACGGGAGTTATGAAATTAGATTAATATCATAATACTTCTCTGTTATTGAACAGTCAGCACAATAGAATTATTTTTATTTTTGTACATCTATACCAAAATAATTTAACAGTTGCTAAAAGAAAAATATAAAATAAAATTATTTTTAAAGGAAGCTTCACATCGAAAATGGCATTAACGTTTACAGCTTTTAAGTCTTCAAACATATTTAATAAAATAAATTCTTGTGATTAACAGCAAAGGGATTATTTTAAAATTGCACTGAAAAATTACAAGTATTTTTTAAAAATATAAATATTAAGTTTAGATTTTTTTTTCTGTCGAATCTGAAAGAATATAACGACGTTTATTAAATTATTCAAGCACCAATTCTTAAAAAAAGAAAAGTTTTTTTCAGCTTTATTGAATTTTTTTTTTTTTTTTTGCAATATGCGAGTTGAATTTTCCGTATGTTCACACTCGATATTGCTTCAATTTTTCTCTGAAATATCTTCAGGGATTTCTTTTTATATAACTAAAAAAAATTGGGAAAAAATATAGAAAAAAATGAAAAAATATACCCGCAATATCGAAAAAGGAGGGTGAAACATACCTCGAAAAATATTTCCCCAAGGTTTTCGAATAAAGTAAAATATTGATTCATTAATGAATAAGTCCTAGAAAGTTCGTTTAAATCGGATAATTCCCTGATTTTTGGCAAATATTTTAAAAAAGAAAGTGTCGATTTTTTACTTCCATAGCAGAAAAAAGTAAACGTTTTAATGGCACGTAGTAAATACGGTATCCTGGGATCTGTTTTAAGACTGTGCAGTGTAAATGAGGTGTTTTGGTGAAAGGGAAAGTATTTGAGCGCATGAGTCAGTGATTCTGTGATTATGATAAGGACAAATGATGATCAGCCTTCTCATTCTTCTATTTTTTTGGCCTTGTGTCATATTTCTACTTTTTGTCCAATAAATATTAAACCAAACGGATTATGTGTTTACATAAATAGGATTTTTCATTTTGGTATTATTTTGTGGGGGAATGTGTAAAGTTTGGAATCTTACTACCTTTTTTTATTTTTATTACAATAGGTTCCATCAATAATCTCCTTCCAGTGATTACAGCAAGATTCATTATATATATATATATATATATATATATATATATATATATATATATATATATAGATATATATATATAGATAGATAGATAGATATTTAAAGGCATTTTTGATATGTTTAACGTTCTTTTTATAGATACAAGTATTTAAGTAAATTACACATATCAAAAATATCTTTAAATAAATTGTCGGACTATGTCCAATTCAAAAATGTATATATATATATATCCAAAGATTCCCTAAAAAATGAGCATACATGATGAAAAATCCCGCAAACTATTGTTTTATCGTTAAAATCTTTGTTTTATTATTAAGAAGAAAGACAAAAGGATTTTTTATGCAAAATATTTTTATAATCCTTTTTAGTAAGAACCTTCGAAATTTTGGTTAAGAACCCTGTCGGAGTTAGCTCCTCCTTAGTTCCTTAATCCTTCACCAGGGGTCTCTCTCCCCTTGCTATAAATACTGGGTGACCTTTTGCCTCGATCTCTTCTTTTTTCCCCTAAGGACTTGGGCCGTATCCTACCTCGCGTGGAGGTGAGGTAATTCTTTCTCTTCTTTCTTCATTTCAGCTAATACCAATATGTGAGCTCTCACAAATACAGTGTTTCCCAAATTCTGGCAACACGCTAAGAACATTACCAATACACGTACGTACGAACACTCACCACAATACACACACACACACACACAATATTCACCACACAAACTCAATGTGACTGTCGATGTGCTTGTAACTTGTTGTTCATACATATATTTGTTTACGTATAATTATCGGTCTTGTTCGTTTTCTTTGTCTCCTTTGGACTTCATTAAAGTCCAACATTCTCATGTAACTGGACCGGCTAGCAGGAAATTTTTAACCCACGTGTATTCTTTACATATTCACCCCACGGTCCTCTACAACTTTGTTTCTCTGGCGTCAACGAGGACCAGAGATTTGTATAGGAAGTTTAACCTTGATTTTTGCAGTGAAAAGCGTGTGGACTCGTCCATTTACCTTATCCCCCTAGCGACAAGAACATTCCATTTTGCACGCCTACGCGAACTAACATAACCAATCAAAACCCTATAGTGTTAAACAGCGAATCCTATTGGCTTGCAGCGTGATAATTCAGAAACTTCACGTGGAGAAGTTAAATTGCGCCCAAAACCAACTTGAGCCGATTTTCACACCTAAATCCTTATATAAGGAAGATTTTCAACTGACCAAGTTAGTCAGTCCAGCAAACACAGAGAAACGCTGATCGAATCCACGCAACACACGATTGTAATTTTCCCGCACAGAAAAGAACACAACTGACTCACTCACAAACTCGACTCGAAGATTACTCTGTGATTACAATGAATTTTAACTTACGAGACTTTACTTATCCAAAGTGATTATTCAACACTCACTATAACTTAAGTAAAAAAACTATTATCGAACATAACACATATCTACAGTTAAAGGTAGACTACTTTTGCTAACTTCATTCTAAACAGTACAAAACGATACAAACATAAAAAACGTTGTTTAAACATTAATTCCAATTCCTTGTGGACTGTAATGCAAACATACCAACACACCAAAAAATAAGCAAACATTCGTCCACTAACCAACACAAGACATAAAATACCTTGAAGCAACTTTTTGTAAATAATCTTTAAATTGTACATAAATGCATTAGTTTGTTTGAATTGCACACATGTTTTTGTCTTATTTTATATTGTAAAATATTTATTGTTGTGGATGCATGAACAGATCACGCAACCTGATAAAAAATCCTTCTGATAAATTCTAACGCTCAAGCAAAATCCTAGTTCATACCGCACATCCCCAACAAGCGCATTGGTTTGGAAATTCTTGCAAAACTCAGATAATTATTGGATTTTAATAAAATTTTCAGGACTTATTCCCAAATGAATTAAATTATTTTTTTAAAGGTTTTTTTTTTTTAAAGAAATAGGTCATACTACTTTTTACATTTGTTACCCGACACTTATTTATTTTTATAAAATTTCGAGAAATTCAATTTTGTAGCGATTATAAGGACAAGTCCTCCGAGAATTTAAATCATCAATTTTCTTTTGTCAAAAAGGACTCTTTTGAATCGTAAAATAAAAACTGCAATTAACAACATCAATAATGTTGATTATGATTATGATGATTGTAAGCATTTCCAGTCCCCCTAGGGAATGGTGGGAGCAAAACAGATCGAGCGGGAGTTTGAATAAAACAGTTGCCAAGTTTACCACGTCTCATCGTATATGGTCTTTGTGTTGATTTAAATTTTCAGCAGCCAGTCTCATATAATTTATCCTTCTACCCTAAGCCCAGTAGAACAGCAATAAAACTAACACATTATTTAATTAGAAAAGCTTTTCATTGCTTTTATGAATAAAATATATTATGGACACTATTGTCATTAAAAAAAAAACACATTTTCAATTAATTTTTACAATAATTATTTTCATTTTAAATTTTAAAAAAAATCTTTTAAAATTTTGTTAAGGCAGTAGAGAATTTTCAGAGGGGAATTAACAGGAGATAACTGATAACTGACATCCATTAGACATGGCGTATGGAACTAGAGCAGTCTACCCCAGCGAGCGAAATAAAGGGTCCAGTTATAAATTCCAATCACCTGAAAAAGGCCGGAGCGTACAATGGCCGAAACGTTGTGTTAAATATGGCGACAAAGATGAGGACAATAGTCCGAATAATGTAAATAGTATAAATAAAAACTATATTTACTACTAATAATTGGAAAAACCAAATTCAGTAACCCACAATATTTTAAAAAGAATTTTGAATTTTTTGTGTACATAAACGTGCCGATTTTTGTGAGTACGGACGTCCATATACGACATTATCAGAAAATAAGAGCGGTAACTATGGTAAATTTAAAATCTATTGGTAATTTTCTAATATTTTCTCAACAAACATCTTCGTAAGTAAGACTATTAAGCCAAACTACCTAGTAAAGTCCAAATTACAGTTTATAAACACACAATCTTCGACAATTTTTCTCGATTGATCATATGTTTCGTGAACAGATGTGATCGTTTGAGAAAAATAACCAGACGCTTCCTCTGTAGCTAAATGGTATAGCACATCAGATCAATGACGGTTTCCGTATACAGCAGGGACAATTCCTATAGGAGAACGTATTTTTTCTACGAAATTCCTCGAACATTCAGGCCGGTAAATGTAATTAATACTGTTTAATAAAAAAACAGAGAATCAACTTAAATAAATTGTATCTATAAAAATAACGTATAAACAAAATATATTAAATAACTGTCTGAATTAATCCATTTAATTATATACAAGGTAACCAAAAAAGTTCTGTCCGTTTTTTTATTAGTCTAGGAATGAAGATAAAATATATACGTAATGCGTGTAGCAATTGTTTTCAAATTCGGACAGCCGGAAGTAGGAACATCAGACGTTACAAAAAACACGCGCACCGTTCCCGGCCATCAATTATAAGCCGGACAGCTGTGAGAAGGATAGAAGTGTCTAGAGATCTCGTTCGGGGCTGTTTGCTTTACGACTTCAAAGTGGGCTTATCAGCAGCTGCATCAAGTCGCCACATATGTCAAGCGTTTGGGGATAGTGCTATCGATGAACGTACTGCAAGGCGTTGGTTTCGAAAATTCAAGTCGGAAGATTTGTCTCTCCATGATGAGCCTCGCAGTGGACGTTCACAGGTCTTGAATGACGGAGTCCTGAAGGCGGCCATTGAAGAGGACAGTAGTCTAACGTGTGGTGAACTTGCAAGACAGTTCAACGTTTCCGATGAAACAGTTAAACTTCACCTGCACCGCCTAGGTAAGACGTACAAACTGAGCAAGTCGGTTCCGCAAACGCTGTTGGAGGTCCATAAGGGACAACGAATGGCAGCCTGCGTATCGCTGCTTTCTCGCCACCGTACCGCATCCTTATTCAATCAAGTGCTTACCAGTGATGAAAAGTGGGTTCTGTAAGAAACTTCCAAGCGTTCCAGACATTGGTTGTCTCCTCAGGATGCTGTCCCTCACACCGCAAGACCGCCTATGCACCCACCCAAGATTATGCTTTGTGTCTGGTGGACAGGTCGTCAAGTGGTTCATTATGAACTGCTACCAATGGGCCAAACGGTCACTGGAGACCTATACTCGCAGCAGTTGAAATGTGTGCAACAGGCATTGCGCCAGAAGGAGCCAGCACTGGTGAATCACAAAGGTGTGCTTTTCCTCCATGACAATGCCAGGCTGCATGTCGCGCAAGTGGTCAGGGATACCATACAGCAACTTTGGTGGGAGACTTTGTGCCATCCACCTTATTCACCTGACCTTGCGCCATCCGATTACCACGTCTTCCACTCCCTGGATAATCATCTTCGTGGGAAAATCCTTCACCAATGAAGCAGACTTGCGCAAAGCCCTCACGGACTTCTTTGCGTCAACCCCCCCCCCCCGAGTTCTACCGCAAGGGCATTGAACAGCTGGATACACGTTGGTAGAAGGTGCTGGATGCCGATGGCGATTACTTCGAAGACTAAATATAAGTTACACATACTGTGAAGCGTTTTCTTTTTTTCCTTTAAAAACGGACAGAACTTTTTTGGTTACCTTGTATATATATTTTATATAATAAATCCAAAAATGTCTGTGTGTGTCACATTTAACGTACAGATACTGTTTTCTTCCTCTTCATATACCTTAAGAACTAATCCAGGTAACATGAAACTGGTTTCTGGAGTACGTGATAATCAAATTGGGGTAACATGACAAAATAAGTGGGGGATGGTAACAATAAAGTGATTGTTATGTTATTTTAGAAACACTTGCGAGTTAGTGCGTTATTCATTGGGTGCTCCACGAATTAGATCTTCTACCCTACATAAGCCACTTTGCTCATGCAAAAAGAAAAGTAAGTTTATATTTATCAGATCGAAAGCAAAGGTTCTTTGCTGATATTTGCCATTCATAACAAACTTTTTTTTTAAATTAAGTACATTCAGTTTTTTGAATATCGAAATCTGTGGGATACGCAATCTTTTAACTCCACTAAGACGCTACATAATCTTCTAAAAGTTAATACTTTTTTGGTTTTGTTATCTCTTGGTTGAGACATATTCCACAAGAAGCTAGATTCTTTTTATTTTTGATGAGTAAATGTCAACATTAGCAATTGAAAATCATGACAGTCGGTTAAACTCTCTGCCAGTGGGCAATGAATAAGCATCAAAGTCAACATTCAATGGGTGAGCTGAATTCGATAAAGATCGATAAACAGGATTAAAAACGATAAACACTCATTCTGATCGAAGTAAATAAAAACGAATTTGGCGAACGGATACAGAGTAAAAAGTATTTAGCCACTTCCGGTTATTAGCTTTCATGATCATCATGTTATATTTTTGCTTTCTTTCCGTAAGTTAATAAGTTAGCACGTGCGTTGTGTCCTCTAATAGTTTGCTTGTCCCCCTGCCCGCAAATTATTGGTATAGCAGCATTGGGCTTACGGCCATATCACGTTGAAACGCCGGTCCTGGTTCGATCGGCGAAGTTAAGTAACGTCCATCCTGATCAGTGCCTAGATGAGTGACCACTTGAGGATATCAGGTACCGTAACATTGGATGTGCGGGTGGTGTAATGAATAACGGCTCGCACTTGGAAATCGGAGAGGCTGAGTTCCAATTCTCGTAGAGTTTGTTGTAGTCATTTACGCGTAAATACTACCTCTTCTCTCCTTATCTATGGGTTAATTAGTAGGACTTGCATCAGTAAATGACTTCACTTCGAAAGTGGCCTTCCTGTATCGCTGCTATATTTGGATAAAGAGTTTATTTGGCCTTGAAGCTGTGAATTTGTTGTCTCTGAAATCACCGGAGTGTTCACAAGAGAGTCCGAGAAATTTAGGCCGGGAGCAACAATATGATCTGAAGGTAGCAATTTTCGAATCCCTATGGTAAGTTTTTCAATTTCTTAAGTAGGCATATCAGGGTCCTTATGACGACACCTTTGAAGAAAGTGATTGACCGGCGATGATTTCATACCAGAATATCCCCAGAAGGGCTGGATTTTGATTGGTCGATAGAGTCATAGAAACTATGAGTCACGTTTTTAAAACACAAAAATTCCACCAAAATAATACAATTTGAAACCAATAAAAATATTTGTATGCCTGCTCGTAAAGTATAAATGTTTTAATAAAGTTTAGAATGAAAAGCAATTACTTTTTATATTTAAATAACACTTTCTTTGAGAGGTTCACGACTTTCAGACTAAAAGTTACAAGGCGATAAATAGTGTTGACATTGTACGCGTATCAAGATGTCAATGAAAAGCAAAAATAAATTTATATCCAGTTAGACATGCTTAATGAGTAGTTTCTTTCTTGAATCAATGCGGTAAAGAAAATACAGACGAACGTTTAAGCTTGTAATGAAGTGTTATTCAATGCAATTCGACTACTACCAATAAGTGATGTGCGACCATTTATTTTATAATCGAGTAGTTCGAGGGGAGATAACTATGGTTGTCTTCATCACAAATACCTTCTCCATATGCACAAAAACAATGTTGGAGACAAATAAAACTATTTTCTAAAAATACAAACATGATGTAATAAAGACTCTATCGATCGAAGCATAAGTTCAGATTAATAAGTTTGAATGTCTATCATTTTATAGAATAATGGCTGGTCGGTCAGATTATAAATTTTATTATATTAATAATGTCTTCAACGTTAACTTGTAAATCCTTTCAGCAGTGATGACTTTTGTAGATGTCGAGCATATCAGCCAAACATCTTTTATTGTTTGATCCGCGATAAAACATGAGAGATAATAGAATAATCGGTGCCGTCGTTAGTGGATTTCCTTTCTTGTATCTCTGAAAAGCACCTTAAACGACGCGGTTCGCAAACATCCCAAGACACCAATTCCATTTTAAGTGATCAGACTTGATTTAGCGAACTTGTCATTCTGACAGTTGTTGCGTAATACGCAAAAAAGAGAAACAGATTTTAGTAAGAAAGGATGAAAGAAAGGAATTGAAACAAGACGAGTAAATTGAATCCCAAAAATGAAATTTGAATAAGTTGGTTGATATGTTGCCCATTTCAAAGAGATGCTGCATTACAATTTTCCTATCACTTTGAAATGGGGAACATATCAACCAACTTATTCAAATTTCATTTTTGGGATTCAATTTACTCGTCTTGTTTCAATTTCTTTCTTTTCTTTTCTGTTTTACATCTTATTCATGGTTTCTTTCATCCTTTCTTACTAAAATCTGTTTTTCTTTTTTGCGTATTTTCTCGATTTGCATCTCTTTTTAAATTTTGGTGACCATCTTTTCGCTCGAACGAGACTGATAAAGAAGGCATATACTGCAGAGACTTTTCTATCGCCTACGCACTCACACACAGATCATAGAAGAACCCATCTGCATTTCCCGGTGCAACAGAATATCAGGCAAAACTCCTGCACTGAGAAATGCATCGTTGAAGTTTTACCCCCCTTCCCTAGGTGCACTTCGGATCATTCACTAGACAGTGCTAAAGTTGATGCCAAACCCAAAGCATCTCCTGATGTGCCGTTCCACAGAACAATTTTTCGGTACACAAATGCCGACTGGAACAGCTTGATGCCTTATATGACGGAAGCTCCCATGTGTCATGTCTACACTTTGCATTTTCTAGAACTCTCTTGTAGATCAACTCTTTTTACATCACGATTTCGGGCGGTCATTAAATTCAATTAAGACTTCTAGTATTTTCTGGCATAAGTCACATATTATCGTTTTTATAGAAGAGAAATATTCCTATATCAGAGTTGTTTTAAAAGAAGTTTATTTGACATATTAATGCTTCCATGAATGATTTTGACTAGTTTTGTTATAACTTTTTAAAAATTTTGGACACAACACTTAGGCTGATGTGTTCTCCGGCATAGGACATTCGGTAATTACATTATTCTGTTAATTTTCATCGCGATTCTGATTAGAACAGTTTACAAATTAGATTGTCGAAATTTTGTCTGCCTATTCTATGCTTGTAAAACCACTTTTCTTGGTACTGTTTTATTACGCCTGTTACTAACCCCCTGCTAATGCTGCTGCTGATGTCTTTGTTGTGGTTGGTCTGGTCGACATCATTTCGATGTATGAATGTTAGTTGATTAAAAATAGATTAAAAACTAATTAATACTTTTAGCTGGTCATTCACCGAATTCCTTTTCTCCGTCTAATTGTTTCACTTAGTATTGAGATTTTTTTTTTGCTTTTGTTTTTTTGCTAGCGTCTCCTACGACAAGAGACCAGCGACAGTGTTGGAGACAGACGATAAAAAGCGAGATGAACTTACACCACTGGCATTTGTTTGATTTTTCTAAACTTTTCAAAAGAAATTTTGTTTCTGCCAGTATAACAAAAAAGAAAATCTAGTATTATTTTAAATTGAAAAAATTAACAAGAAATCATTAAAATAGTGAGGCATTGTTTTAAGACAATTTTCAAATAGTAAGTCAGTAAATAAAGCCACAGATTTTGATGTGTAATTTTTGACATTCCTAACTAAACTTTGTAGTTTATAGGGAAATGGGAAAACGCGAAACTTCAAAGTTTTGGGAGTTGTACTTGTAATAAAATCTCGAGATGTTGAGCCTCAAAAATAGTTGGAAAGAAAGAAAGAAAGAACAAAAGAACAGATTGGAAAGAAAGAAAGAAAAGGAGGAGAGGAAGAAAGAACAAAAGAACAGATTGGAAAGAAAGAAAGAAAAGTAAGAAAGAAAGAAAAATAAGAGAGAAAGGAAGAACAAAGAACGGATTGGAAAAAAATAAAGAAAGTAAGAAAATCGGATGGTACAGTGGCAAGATCCATAATTATCAGTGACTCAAAATTAAAATTGCTATTATTATTTTTCAATCTCTTATTTACCGGCATAAATATATGTTGTTCTTTATTAAGCTTAGCTTAGAAAAGCCAAATAGTATGAGCTACCTAGTGAGGATCAAACTTACTACTTAGTAGTAATGTTCAACAAGACTAGCTGCGCTAACCATTGAGGCGGCGCAGCATGAAATCCACAATGAATTAGCAACTCATGCAGGTTTTCGCAAACTCTCATCTGTCTTTTTATTTATTTTGCCAATTTATTCTCATGTTTTCTTTTAAACTGTTTTCCCTCGGTTGAACAGGGAACCTCCTGGACGCTGGAAAATGTTCCGCAATATATAATAAAGAAATCAGTGTAACACCTTAAATAAAAATCATATCTCGATAGGATTCCTAATCCTTTTTAACGCGGTGAAAAATAGAACAGTTCGTGATCCGCAACACGGAACTAACTGCGCAGGCGTAGTAGTGAACAGGTCATGTGACCAAAGACGTAGCTTCTTGTGCCAATCAGGAGGCACTGCAAACTGAATGATTCTGTGAGCATACAAATAGACTTCATTCTACGCTCGGCCATTTCATCTGTGTGTGTGTGTGTGTGTGTGTGTGTGTGTGTGTGTGTGTGTGTGTGTGTGTGTGTGTGATTGTACAGTGTCAGCAGGGTGGGGCTATGGTAATTATCCGGTACCCGATGCGTCCTCAAAAGGAAATTAGCGAGGGGTCTTGAGCAATTTTTGTCCCTAGCCCAGATGCACGTGGGTTCCCACTTTACGCTCGACCTCAATCACATTACATTCAAATGGAGGTGCGGATAAATATCTACCTGGTAGTCCCCATAAGCACACGTCTGTTCCTACCTTGTGTCTGACTAGTAAATCCTACAAAGATTGTTCCTGTTAAAAGATAGTCGTTCCTCTTTCCTTCTCTCTTCTTTCCTTCCTTGTCGTACCACCCACGCGCATATAAATGAAGCAAAAAGATCAACGAAACTTGACATATTCATCGCCACTACACAAATATTTAATCATCAATTTACATGCGCCGAAGTACCGCCATTATATATTTTCAATTTTGTAGCAACTGTTGTTGTTGCTGCTGCTGCTGCTGCAACTGTTTTACCACAATTTCTGTGTTCTCAATATTGCGAGTCTATTGTCAATCCTTGGTTGACGTGAGTTCAAAACTCCTTACAAGTTCTGGTTAACAATACCATAAGGAAAGACTGGAACAAACGGTTGAGTGAAGAACAGGTCTAATCACACGAGAAGCATACATTAATAATACAGTAATGGAGAATACCGTAATCCAGTGCGACAATGTATACGACTCGCCTTGCGACCCACTTTGCGACGACCGTTCCTATGAGCAGACGTTCTACTCATGGCGGATGGACGAGTCCATGTTCAACAATTAGGGGAGAGAAGGTCGGTCGTCTTTCTACACAACACTATATTTCTCGTTCGATTCATATATTGATATTATTTTCGCAACAAACATTGCATCAACTCCTGACTGATACATTGATTAAATGCTACGTCTGGCGAAACAGAGAAAGTCAAAACTTCAGAGAAATACTGTTTCAGTGGTATTTGAAAGGCTTCATAATCTACTTTTATTTTCCCTGGCGATAGATCCTTCATTTAATTAATAGGATATCTAAAATATTAGTTTCTTATCATCTGTTGTCTTGGCCCACACATCCGGGTAACTCGACAATGAAATTTGTCGTATATAACATTACATGAGCAGAATACATGTAACAGTCTGACACTTAATGAATATTAGTAAAGAAGAAGAAAAAGAGAGAAAATAGAGAAATTGTTTCTCGAATCGCTAGATTTTCCGTTTTCCAGGAAAACTTAAATGTCTGTTACGGTTTGGTTGAAATATCACGTCTGCTTTTGTCTAAAGTAAAGAGTCTTGACGATCAAATATTCTTTTGTCTGTAATATTCACGAGGTGACGGCCATTAACATTTGTTCAAAACATCTACTTGAATTTATTAACCGAAAATCGATTTTGTTCCGTTAAAACAGAAAATAATATATGTCATCTGACCAAATTTATTCAACTTCTACAGCGAGGCAGTCGTAAAGAAGCTGGAAACCCTAGCAAGATTTATTATCGATGGGCACAATCTTAACAATATAATATGAGCAGATGACACTGTGTTGATGACAGATACAAAAGGAAAACGACAGGACCTCAAAGACAAGGTAATAAAGGAAGGCGAGAAGAATAGACTATCAACGGTAAAGCGACAGAATGTAAGGTTGTCATTAAGAGGAAAAGCCCAAGATGCAAACTACGAAGCGGAAATGCCAACATCAAACAAGTACAGAAGTCTGTCGGAGTTAACTCCTCCTTAATTGTCCAAATTGTTCACTAGGAGACGCTCTCCCTACACTATAAATACTGGGTGATTTCTTGCCTCGTTCTCTTTTTCTCTTTTTCATTTTCAGTCAACACATCTACGATGTAAGCTCTCGAAGAAAATTTCGTCTTCCCATTCGTGGGAGACGTCATGAACATTATACACACATACACGTACGTACGAACATTCAAGAAAATACAAACTGTTTACGTTCACACACAAACACAAATGTTAATATCTATGTCCATTGTAAATTTTGTTGTTTAATACATATATTTGTTGGTATATATATATATATATATATATAAAAGGCAGGATGTGTGTGTGTGTAACGAATGCACGTCCGCAATTTTCGATGGATTTGCACCAAAATTTACATGCACATGCTCCAAGTAAGCGAAAGGGCCAATACCAACGTTGCATTTCCCAACTCCCATCGATCGTGGAAATAATCGATTTTTTCATGATTCTACGGCAGTTTTCATGTAGTCATTTTCTACTGGCCAGAGTGAGAGCCTATAGCTGGCTGCCACGAATAGGCATGAAGATTCTATTGGCCAGCGTGAGAGCAAACAGCTGACTGACACGAATGTTAACTAGCATGCTAGCATGCAAAAAAAATCGATAGCTGCATTCCTCACAAGTGGGAAAAATTTAAATCTGCATGGCACTTTACTCAAATTGGCTCATTCGCTTGCTCATACTCAACGTTGATTCTGATTCCGCAGAACTGGGTTGGGTGTGAAAAAGTATTTGTTGTTAACATTCTTTTTTCATTCGGTTTTTCCAGTTACGAGTCCTTTTTTAAAGCTGATCGTTTTGTGTTCATTTTGTTTAGTTCTTTTTTCGTAACAGATTTAATGTTTAGTATAGAGCTTAGAAAAAATTCTCAGTGTGAGATAGGCAAGAAGTAAGGCATGTAGCAACATCAGCACGGCAAAGGGCACTCCTTTAAAGGCAAGCAAGGGCAAAAATATTTTAAGTCAAGTGATAGCGATTGCTGTATGAGTCGTACGATTTTTTAATCAAGCACGGGAAACGCCGGGCCATGCTACTAGTATATATATATATATATATATATATATATATATATATATATATATATCAACTTGAGTCCGCCATATTCTTGTAGTAGACCTTTTAATATTCTAGCAGGAATAAACACACGTGTTCCTAATTTAACAACACGTAAACCCACGGTCCGCTACAAGTCTAAGAAACTGAAAGAATTTCTAGATCATTTCGCCAATAAAACACTTAATTGTGACACGACATTAACCAACCCTGGTCCATACACTCCCCACACACTAAGGAATCAAATATTCCAACACTTACATAATCTTTTATACCCAAGCAAGCGATCTACTGTAAAAATCATAAGTGAACATTTTCTATCCTAGGCGAGCTGGAAAGCTACCAGGATTTATTATCAATGGGCACAATTTTAAGATACGCAGACGACAATTTGTTGATGGCAAACACGAAAGGAAAACGACAGGAGCTCCTAGACAAGGTAGCAAAGGAAAGTGAGAAGAAAGGACTAACCATCAATTGTAAGGCGACAATAAGTCGTCAGTTTCAACAGAGGATGGAAAATGCGACGCTGAAATCTGAAGACGCATTGCAATCGCCAAAGATGTTTTAGCAAAAACTAAGCAAAGTATCAACGAACGAGAAATTTCGTTAGAACGAAATAGTGATGAACAGCAATATCATATGAAACCCCCTCTTACATGGCAGTGAATTCTAGGCAATTTCATCACAGATGAGAATAAAACTTGAGACAATAGAAATGTGGTTCAACAGAAGGATACTGAGAATTACCGTGGACGGAGCGTGTAAGCAATGAGAAGATTTCAAGGAAAACGGAAACGAAAAGGACTTAGAATCAAAACAAGACAATTGAAATTTCTTGAATACACCATGGAGAAGGAGAGGACATATCGAAGGAAAAAACACAAAATAAAAGAGGGGAAAACAGATACATAAATGGGTCACAGAAGAGGGGGAGTGGGGAGATAGTAAAAAGTGAAACATTGCTAAGTGTTACAAAAGATAGAAAGTTTGGGAAAAGGAAACAGCATATAAAAATGCTTTAGCGAATGAAAAAAGATCGAAAAACAAATGAAAAATTCATAATCAATCATAGAGCCTATTGAATATAGATCAATATTATTAGTTGTTATATACCGTACCTATGAACACTAATGGGTATGTCCCAATCCTCATAAATGCGTTGGATACTATTGTAAGTGGGGGTAATATGCTGTCTAAGTAGTTCACCAATAGCAGTGGTTTAACTATTCAAACCGCTGTTGCTTGTTTTTTACTTGTTAATTTCTAAATAGTTCTATCGTTCTATTTTTTAATCGGTATCACCCATGCAAGGCAGTAAAGCCACTAAGACACAAAGTGTTACTAGCTGTGGAAGAATTAGGAAGAGAAACATTAATAATGATCGGAAAGAGAAAAAAAGTAATAAGGAGGACAGTAGATAGCGATTTAAATTAGATCGCATTTCAATTTTTGCAAATTAAAGTTGGCTGGAAAACATGGAGCGAGAAGTACGAGAAAAGAAACTGTTAGCATAGAAGTTACGGTTACATTTATTCAGCTCAACTGTAATTGATGAGATCTCGACGCCAGTAAACTACTGCGCTTAAATTCAAAACCTCTAGGTGCCATAACGAAGAGTTCATCCGAACAATTACCATCAAAGTATTTATAAAAAGAAAAAGAAAAAGAAAAAGAGAGGTAACCTTATGGCGGTGGGAAAGTAACTGAAGCCGAGCCGCCAGATCAGGACCAATAATATTGCTGATTCTTCTTTGGATCTTATCAAGGAGCTCAAGGTAAATAACGAGAGAACCGGACTATATATGCCAGCAATATTCTAAGCATGTATGAATGATAGACACATAGATATAGATTCGGGAGAGAAAAATTGTCTCGGCCGACAGAGTGAACCGACTTTTTTAGCAGCTAATATAGCAATGGATTCAATATAGTCTTTCCACTTCATGTTACTTGAGAACGTTAGCCAGAGAGGGCGCAACGAGTTCCTTTCCTGGAAGTTATCATCATCTATACTGATGGAAGGCAGCGAGGAGTCTCTCAGATGATTAATGGAGAGAAAAGTTTAATTTTGGTAGCATTAAAATTAACAAACCATCTTTTGCCGCAGTTAGCGACAGATTTGTGGCCGTTTCGGATATCGGCTGCCATTTTGACCTTGTCGGACTAAACAGCCTTACCATCGAGGCAGGAGTAAATGGTTGTGTCGTCAGCGTACATACCAAGTTGAGAGTTGATGTCATTGGGAAGGTCATTAATGAAAATTAAAAACAGAGTAGGACCCACGATAGAGCACAGGAGTAACACCCGCGTTAGTACGAAAGGATCTAGACGAATGTCCGTCCAGGATAACTTTCATTGCACAATTTGATAGGAAAGACTGGATCAGTTCAAAAATGTGTCCGGAGGCACTATACTTTTTCAGGTTGTGGAGTAGACCTGAATGCCAGAACCTGTCAAAGGCTTTTGAGATGTCCAATGCAGCATCCCAACTTTCATCGTTTTTATCTAGAGCACGATATACCCTTTCCACAAATATCGTCAGTACATCAGCAGTTGACCTGGAGAAACGAAAGCCATATTGCTTGTCTGAGAAAAAACCCTGCGATGAGAGATGATGAACTAATTCAGCATTGATTAAGGCCTCAAGGACTTTCCCCAAAAGAGGTGTTGGCTAACAGGTCGATAGTTGTAAGGTTCGGACGGCTCACCAGAGTTCTTAAAAACTGGAACAACAGACGATGACTTCCAGCAGGCAGGAAAGCAGGAGGCAGCGAGGCATTTATTATACAGTTTAGAGAGAACAGGGGCCAGTTCAGGAGCACATTTCTTAATGACTGGTTCTGTAGCTGAAACCGATGAGAAACTTTGAGGCGGGAAGGCGGTACGTAATGAATACAGATGGGGAGCCGTACTTTCTACAAATAACGGGTTTGCTCTTGAATCACCGAAACTGAAGCATGATAGAGTAACTGACGATTCCCTCAACAATGAGATAATCGGTTAAATTTATTTGTGGGCTTCATATCTTAACGTTTGTTTATTTTATTTTATTTCTTGTTTGTTTTTCATATTTTATCAAATGCTCCTTTCGCCAAAGAAATGACATTCTTTGTAGACTGCCTGTACAACAGCAAAAACAAAAGCAACAACAACACATGTTACAAATATTGAAACGCCAGACAAGGATGTTTCAAGAACACGTTAACATCTACATAATCGTTAATGCATTTCAATTCTGATTTAGAAATAATTGTAGCATCAACTCCTAGAGATTATGTCATTGGAGTAGTTTTTTGTCATAAATTCAAGGATGGTAAAATAAAACCAGTTGGCCGTGCATCTAAAACGCTAATGGCGGCTGAAAAAATTATAGTCATATCGAAAAAAGCGCTATTATTTTTGCAGTAAAAAAAATCACAAAATGATACATAGTACGAAATTATTCTGCAAACAGATCACCGCCCATTATTGACTATTTTGGTTCTAAAAAAGGTATTCTGACATATACTGCCAACAGGTTGCAAGGTTAGGGAACGATTTTACTAAACTTTTTTTTTTTTTTTTTTGTGAAAGTATTTATTCATATTTTTATATATATATATATTTGATATTTCAAATCGCCCCGATCTTTCGTCAGAAATTAATTAAATAACAATATAAATGTATTTATTGAACAAAGTAACTAATAATAACAAAACAAAAGTCATTGAAACTAAACTATACTTTTAAGATGGAGTATTTGCCATCAAAGAAATTGGGACATGAAGATCTTTTGTCCAGATTAATTCCAAAATTTAAGGAACTTTTTGAAGAAACGGAGCTTGTTTCTTTATTTTCTGAAAATGGGATAAAGTGTTTTGTGTAAGAAATTAAAATAAACTCCAAGAAGTATGACAGCATAATCAACGTGCAACCTAGACCAATATTTATCAGAGTTAAGCCAGGGTTGGCAATTTACAGGTGTTAATTTTGCCGTAGGGACAGAACTTCCGTATTATTTAATCAAATTTTGAATATCCTGCTCCATTTTCGGCCAATATACGTAAACGTCTAATAAGGAATTTCATTCTTGTCATTCCCGCATGTCCAACATAAAACTACTTTAAAATTCTTTTGTAAAGAAATAGGAATTACTACTCATTCAGCGTACATCAGTATTTCATCACAGATGGAAAAAATTATTATTTTCAGTAACACCTGTTTTTTTCTTTTCATCCCATTTTTACGTCAGTCATAATTTTTAATGTTGAGTCGTACGTATTGCTACATTGAACTTGTATTCTTTATTACTGTATAAAACCACATCCCTTATGTGATAACGTGTGGTTCCGTCAACCTTTTGATCCGTTGTGTTCCTTACACGATTATTAAACAGAACTACAAGCGTTACACGAACTTTATAACACATAGTTACCCGAGAACGTTCAAAACCCGAACAGATATTCCCTAAATAAGAGGCACTAAGAAGCGAGAAAATATTATGAGGAAATTTATCGAAGGGCTTGTTGATGAGATTGTAAGAACTGAAAATAGACTTCATGTTTCCATTTTCCCGGTCGTAAAATCTATTGAAATTATTTTTAATAACTCAGCGACTACAAAAAAAAAATGTTGTTATTTACTCATTTCATCTGGCTTTACATGTGATTGTAAATCGTAACTTTACATTAGATTAGGTTAATGCTTACGGGGGATACTACAATATACAGTTACTAGACTGAATGCACAGGGTCTTTTCTTAATGTCGGATATTCCTTGGACAACCTATTAGATACTAGTGCTGCACATTTTAGTTTCCTACAGATGACGTTATAAAAGAAAAAGAAAAAAAATCTTTCGGGTAAATTACAGTCACCTTGTCATTGAACCATTGACCATATGGCTACAAGTTCAATAATCAAGCATTGAACTCTCACTTCGGTAGCGCGTTTTTTTCTCTTTTCTTTGTTCTTCTCTTTTCTCTTTTCTTTTTTCTTCTCTTTTCTTTTTTCTTCTCTTTTCTCTTTTCTTTTTTCTTTTCTTTTAACTTGTTATTCATCGAAAGACGTAATTAGCGAGAGTCAATTTATAATTTCAGCAAAAACCGACACACGTTCCTCTTCCTGTCTTATAATTGTCGTTCCTTATATACTTTATCGGAAGATTCTAATTCTACAAGGTAACTCGGTGCTAACGGACATTCCCTGATGGCTGCAAAGAAAAAAAAGTCGACTCATTTTCATCGTGGATTACAACAACCAAGACTTTTATGATTCGTTCATAACTGCTAAGAAAAAAAAAAATAAAATAAAAAAAGACGAAAAAGGTAAATATGATTGCGTCGAAAGTGTCCATAATATGCATTAGGAAATAAAAAAAAAATTATTTTAATTCAGAATACGGAAAATCGAAAAGTAGGTTACAAAGTATTTTGTCACTGTCTAAAGGATCATTGGTAGTAGTTAAAAGGAAGGTGACACTATCGTGACTTTTGTAGTTTGGAATTAGTATTAAAAGGCTTCATTCAAAAACCCCGTATAGAATTGGAGCATTTGAAGGATAGAAAATATTAAAGTGATAAACAGGAATTGAAATATGAAGCGAGGGAAAAATGAATTTCTTTTTCTTTCTGATAAACAGAAAACGCACAGAAGAATTGTTATGAGTTCCTGAAGAACGCCGGAAAGTAAACCACCAGAAAAATTCTTTGGCCGATTTGAAATAATTTTGTTTTGATAAAAACATGGCCGATTAGTCGCAGGGAATATTTAGCTCATATTCGGAAACAAAGAGAAATTCTTGCAGTTGACTGTTTTGTTAATTGAATGTGTTTCAAGGCCGGGAAGCGAATGTTGGTAAAACCAAAAATGTAAACAAAATTTTTGAATGGAATGTGCAAGCCAAAATATGGCTTGGAGAAATGTAAATAATCTGGTATGTGTTTTGGAAAATGGACAAAAGAACTATTTGGGACAGGATTTGATAAATCGTCAACCAAAAGAAATTGCTGATTTGAAATAAAATTTATTGGCGAGAAAATTATTGTTTGGGAAAAAAAGGAATGTGTAAAACAAAGTTTATTGTTTTGAAATACCAAACCACTTTGTTTAGGGTCAATATCATATCTCCAGAATTGGAGAAAATAATTAATTAATGAATATGTAATGAGTTTTGAGGTGTAGTCAGAGTTAGGTTAGATGAATATAGAAGGAACTCTCGGATGAAGCGAGTAGCAGTCGCAGTTTGAGCGAGAAGCGACCAGAGGCCATGAGAAGCCAGCAGAGAACGCTAGAGGCAACGATGGCCGGAAGACGCCAGAAGAAGCCAGAAGACCTGCCGCCGAAGAGAATTGCTGACGTCGATCCAGACAAGAGAATTGTTGACATTGAGCCAGATAAGAGAATTGATGATGAGGTTGCCCGACCTAAAGTCTTGTGTGAATATTTAACCCGCACCAAGTTTTAGAAGCAAGCGATACAGTGTCACGATAGAGAGTCGGGTGGGAAGGGTTATTTTTTTTGTATCAATAATTATATAAACCAATTGAAAATTAATTCAACGGCCTTCTTCGTTATTTGTTATGATATTGGTATTTCCACCGGCGGAAGTATTGTTGTCCTTTTTCATCGCACGGTTCCGACAATTTGATTCAGCGCTTAAGTGCGAACGAAAATTCGATCTTCACTGCACCGTGATCAAAGAACACAACGTGGGCAGAGCAGATGAATGAACGAAGCGGTCAACAGATAACCATCGGTTGACAGGTTCCAGTACTTATGTATGTGGGAAAGGCCCTGGATCGACCCGGGCCGGCCCTGTTATAATTGGTTTTGGTCTCCATTCACACCTGAATGGTGGCAATGATCTTCCTCAGGCACTAAAGCAACAAAGATATAAAAAAATCATTTAGAAAGTTACATAATTCTCATTGAAAATCTAATTAAACGATATTGATTCTAGGACAGTCTATAATCTTTTAAAAAAATCAGCTTTCATGGCAATTACAAAAATTCTAGTTCATCTTTCGCTTCTTGTTTAATACAAAGGAAACGGATTAAAATCTTCCAAATTTTATCCTAGCATAAAATTTGCATCATTTTCGCTATCATCCCTCCTGTGCGGTAAAGTAACAGGAACCTAATACGGGGTTCAATGTGTGAAGAAAAACGACCATTCCCATTTTACATGCTTCCAGAAAACCCGTAGCATTTCAGGGATATAAAAGGGATGTAACTCTGGCGTATTTTAGTGATTTGAAATTGAAGGCATCGAATCGTTCCTCTTTTTATGGTTCATCTCCGTTGAAGGCGAGACCCAGAATTCAAATGAATAATGCAGCAGAATCTCAAGGAAGTGTTAATATAAGAACATTTTGAGATTTCACTCCAAAATGTGTAACATTCCCACCACTGATACCTGGGAGAGATTAGAGCCAAATCGTTTAAAATGGCGAAAAATATGGCACACTATCGCAAAGGGCTTTGAATACCGTTGCACCGACCAGATGCGTAATCGCTGAAATGTCGTTATGCCAGACAAAGAAGCATTCCATCTCTACCTGAACTGTCAGCATCACTGCTACTTATTATACGGGGCAATTCAAAAGTAACTCCCTATTTTATGTATGATGAACTCTCCTGTTTTTTAAGAATTATAGTTAGACGGGCGAGTCCATCATACATAAAATAGGGAGTTACTTTCCAATCACCCTGTAGATAGAAGTCTAGTAGACCATTACTGCTGTGTAATGAGTTTGACCGCATTAAGAATTGCACAGTTGTTGTTTTTGCCATATCAGCATCTTCAATCATGCATTCATAGAAACGGGACTCAAGATAAAACTCTCAAAAAATGACTTGGATTTGGAATAAAAGCAGTGATGGCACTTACACTGACTCCATAAAATCAGGATGTGGAATTAGTAAATACTAAACACTTCAGATACCTCGGCATATGGATCATCTATAACAAATTAAGTATAGGAGAAAAAGAAATTGACCTTAGAATAGGCTGTGCCGGAGGTAATTACTACAAAATCAAAACATCAACCTGAAAACTCGAGTTATGTTCTTAAATAGTCGCGTCAAACCGGGACTTTCATATGGATGACATGCATGGTACCAAAATCGTTCAGAAATATCTAAACTTTTAGTCGCACACAACTGCTTCCTAAGAACATTGATGAAAAAAGCCTTTGAACGAGTGAAGGCTGCGGACAGGGCCGGCTTAATGTACTTGCAATTTGGGCAGTTGCTCGGGGCGCCATTAAGACCGAGAGCACCACCATTCCACCATGTCATGTGTTTGGAATCTTCCAAACAAAAACGAAAAAATGCGAAAATAATAAATAAAAAGAAATAAAGAATCAAAATATTAAATTTCTTGAGTGGAGCAACATTTTCGATTATTAATTCTTTCTGAAATAGTGTGGTGATCAAACAGCATAACAGAAAAATCAATGAGCGGACGACGCATATCTGTTAAGTTTATTTGCCTCGATTAAAGATGTTTTAGTGACCTTTGAATTATATAAAATATTTACTAATGCAATCTATTTGTATTTTGCATATTCGCCAGTATTTATGTAGTATGGCTGAGTGGTCAGCTTGACCTGTCATCACGACAACACGCTTATATCGGGCATAAACCACATCAGTTGTTGTCTTCGTATTTCTTGAGTGTGTGGACCATCTGTGTAGACCTTGTAAAGAAGAGAGGTACAGAAAGTGTCATCAATAGATTTGCAGATCTAAAGGCTAGAAGAGCATTTTAGGCGGGATAATGAATGTTTTCTTGAGATTTTGTATTAAGTTGAATATTGTAATAAACTCGTTAGACTATATTTTCAGTTTTTCTCCTTGTGAATAATTTAAAAAATTACACGTGTAAGGTTGCCGAAGGTCTGAGGGCCTTGGCAAAGATCATCCCTCTTTGAACCTTGTGGACTGGTGCTACAGAATCACAAAGAACTGCACCAAATAATAGAAACCACATCACTTGAGGACTACCAACAGCAGCAATAACTAAAATGAATAGCGAATGTAACTCGAAGAGAAAATAATAACATAATCAAGAAGTTGACATTCCACCTCACTTCAAACAAAAGGTTAGGAAGGAAATACCGGTCAATACTGCAAAGAGCGATAAAAGCTAACGGACAAGAGAAAAGTGTTTTCCTTTAAAAAGTGTTTTAAGAGAAAGATTTTATAAATTTCAACCGAAAACAGTACTGACTGCTTGGATGCTAAATGACTTCTCGTAGGGAAACGGTTAATATTACCATTACCATAAAAAAACAATTAGTAAATATCCTTAGCCAAAACTAGCACTTTTCCCCCACTGTATCCAAAAGGCTTCGTGTGAAAGATAGTCAATTCCACAAATATTGCGATTTTGATTGGTTTTTGGCCCTAACCATATAATATGTCGTAATGCTGTATTTTGGGTATTACAAAGGAAGCGGAAGTAACCGCTTCAGCCATTTGTATTTAACTTGATGTGTTCTGATTTTATTAATGATAATCTGCGTACAACGTGACAGTCATCATGGAAACAAAACGAAACAAAATTTGAAACTAAGATAGACAAACAAGTTGGTAGAATATGTGCGACAGAGGATTTTATTTAACACATGTGTGGGAGGTAAGAGTAAATGAGTACTTCCTGTAATTGAGTAGTGAGTACTTGACACACAGCGAATAAGCAATAAAAAAATAAATTGATGTGTTATTTCTCATTCATTTCAGTAGCCGCATCTTGTTTTAGCCAAGGCGGGAAATTGTAGCATCGTCTGATGTTGCAAATTTCAAGTGTCGCTGAACTGAGTAAAATATAACCCTTACCACGTGATTCATTCAACTTTCATCTGCAAGGTCCACATTAATTGGATGACGACGCGTGGCGTTACAGCTCAGTGGTAGAGCATAGGACCTATGGACGTATATAAAACATTTTTATTCTAATTTTTTTTAATTTTCTGTTTGGAAACCTCTTGCAATCGGCTGTGATAGCAGCGTGTTTCCCCTGATGGGCGTTTACATGAAAGAGGAAAAAGGATTTTCAAAACAAGTAGGTCCTTCTCTTTAGATAATTGGAGTAATGTAATTTTCCAACTTCAATGAAGACTCCAAATTGTTCTACGCTTATTAAATATGGTAAGAATCATAATTTGGCGAGCCCGCTTGCTTTGAAAATCCGTATTCAAAATATCGGTTTCTTCTTAAGTTTGAACACTGATCACTGTTATCAATGTGAAGTACGCAAGCATCACAAAAAGGCCACTAGGTATGTATGTATCGCGTGGCCGAGTGGTTAGAACGTTCGATTTCTGACCATGAGATCCGGGTTCGAATCTCGCCATGGTCGATTTGTCAAGACGATCCCAGCTTTGGAAAGTGCCTTAAAACCATTATATGGGTTGACCCAAGTCTTGTGAGTAATTGGGTAAACGGAACACTTGGGGCCGTCGATAGCTGTGCTAGCACGAAGTCACAAGTCATCGTGACCGAGGGTTTGAGTGTTGTTCAGATTGTTGATCATTTTAGATAACACATTATTTCCCAGAAACTGTAACTAAGGTCTGCTCAGCATAGTTGCAGTATAAACCACAGGTTGACTCTGAGTGTTGAACAAACACAAATTCGACTGAGCAAGCGTCTGCAATAGGGATTGGCTAGCCGCCCTATTAGACGAGTATCCTCGAATACGAGTGGCCAGCTATTATTATTATTTATGTACAGATGTATGGATGGATGGGTGTATGCATAAATGCATGGATTTATGTGTGTATATATGGATGCATGAATGGGTGTATGTATGTATGGATGGATGAATATATAGGTGTATGTATGCATCTATGGATGGATAGGTGTGTGGGTGTACGGAGGGATGGGTGGATGAAGGGATGGGTAGGTGTATGGATAGATGAATGGTTGAATGAATGGGTGTATGTATGAAAAATAGTCATATACAAAGTCATTGTACCAATGCACCGATCAATTTGAAAATATTATTAAGTACAGTGAATTCTTGCCACATTTACGGAAATGGTTGCAAGACAGCCGCTGGCTTGTAAAAACTGTCACAAAAAAAATAATGACAACAAAATGTTTTTGCTAATTTGTGCCAGAAACTTTAAAAATTTAAAGTACAATGAAATCATACAGCGCAATTTAATGTGTGATTAGTCATTACTCGACAATATGAGGTGACAGCCATTACGTATGCATGCATCAATACTAATATGTCTGTCTGTTTGTTTATCTCAGTTCATATGGGATCGCTACCAAATAATTCTTCATTCGAAAGCGAATTGAGGAAATAAAGGACAAAAAGCATATTTACAAAGACCAATTATAAAAAAAAAGAAGCACATTGCGTGTCGGGTTTCATATAAAAAAATAAGAACGGGTTGCATGTGAATAAATGAAGAGTTGACATGAAGACTGCAAACATTTTTTTCTTGTATCCAACGATAAAAATTAGGTGAAGAATGATTTTCTTTCTTTAAAATGAGGAAAGATTTCCTTCTTGAAGCAAAGGATGAAGTATTTCCTTAAGGTCATGGAAGACTTCCTTCCTTGAAGCAAAGAATAATTTATTTCCTTCAAGTGTGGAAAGATTTCCTCCCCTGAAGCATAGAGCGATTTATTTCTCCAGGCTTCTTTCAAACGAATGAAAATAAAAGTCAAGTGTATTTTAACACATGATAAACCACTTTTATTCATTCACTGACTCAGACCAGCAAGGATTCTTTTGGATTGAAACCATGAATTCCACGTGCGCGTCAGAATTATTTATTTCCTTCAGGTAAGGAAAGATTTCCTTCCTTGCTATCGTAATTTTAAATCTCCATGTCGTCAGAATTGTCTGAATAAAATTAAAAGTCACATTCTTATAAGTAAAATATTTTTCACCAATTTAAAGAAAATAATCCGATATCCCGAACAGTAAAAACAGAGAAATTAGCATTTATTTCTGTATTAGGGGAGAAAATGATAGAATTTTAATGTTTTGCGCAGGCAATATTAGAAGCTATTATTCACCGAAGGAAGAAATATTAAAATATTCTGCTTTGTGTACAAAATGGTATGAATGGTAATAAAACGGTCATATTAAAACTGAACAAGAGGAAAATTTAAGAAAAAAGCTGATAGTTACCATAAAGAGTTAAATGGAAAAACAAATGAAGTAGAATAAGAGCTTAATCGGTTTTCATTCTTGTCTCTGTAAAATGCACACATTGTATTAAATAGGAAACACCAAAGATAGAAGATACGACAACACATCGGCTTCAATGGTGATTGACTGATAATTAGACAATTTTACAAACACATTTAATATTGGAATTTGACAAACTGCCAAGCGCTTTGCATCTTAGACATTTTGGTGAATAATGTATGACAAAGTGGAAAAAATCTTGGTGGGACGCATTTCATCCTTTTGGCCTTCGAAACGCGTCACATGAAAACTTTTTTTTCACTTTGTCATACATTTTTCCACAATATTGTTCTTGATATATAAACATTCATATATCGTTATCTTATAGTAAACATTGTGTTACATAGGAATAAAGTGTTACTGCCGACCTTTGGGTTTGAACGCAGATCACCAGAGAGCAAACACAGGCGATCCCTTTTTCAATAAGTAGATCACATGATAACAAAAGAAACACATAAATAGGAATTAGCGTGGTGTCTAATTGATCGGAAATGTTCTGGCCAAACTCTTTGCCTCTGGACAGAGAGGATCCCCAGATGAGGCTATGTCGAAGGGCCGAGTCTCGTCTCGGGAGACAGCTACCCGTCCCCGGTTTTTACGGGGTCTACGGGAAGTTTTGGCCGAACCTACGGGCTCGGATACCCCACAATAAACTTGGTCTTGTGCCGCATCCGACCGCGTAGGGCGGTTAGTGAATATCTCACTCTTTCTACACTATCCTGTATTCTCTATACTATTCGCTATACTGTTTCCATATATTGATCACTATACGGATCACTATTCGTCGGTTTTCGAGCGAGTATTATCGAGCAAGTACTATTAGTGCGAGTGTTATTCGAAGGCGTCTGACACCAGTATTGTTCAACGGCGTTACTATAGTTGTAATCTGCGATTACAAAGTCTCTACTACAACGAACATTCCAAAAGTGACAACGAGTATTCGTTGACATTACAAAAGTGGCAACGAGTGTTCGTTGATATCACAAAACATTGCAATTTCTTTTGGTGGTTAACTTGCGTAATGCCGTTCCTATGCTCATCAATGATTTAAATAAAATATTCGGACCTGAAATTGTTTTTCTGTTAATTCTAATCCAACAGTGGTTTAAAGTGACACATAGACCTAACCCCCAACTCGGTATTTACTCTGTCTCCTCACTAAGACGAGTTTTGACACAAGGTCTTTTTTTGAGGTGGGGACCCGAGCGCGTACGCTCGGGCAAGGAACAAAAATTGCCCGCAGCCACCGCAATCGTCGGTTGCGCTGGCCTCGGTGCAAGCGCCGATCCCTCTCTCTGGTGCAACGAGAGGGCGCGGCCTCGGGCAGCTCTTCCCCCAGGGCTGGGCACTTCTCAGTATGATTTTCCTCAGTTGCGATACAACATACAGGGTGTGATGGGTAATTTATCGTCTAAATTACGCTGACAATTCATCAACAAATATATTTACCAAAATTACACAAAAATATCTTGAAATACTCAAGAGTAAATTTATTCAATAAAATCGCCATTGACTTCAACCATGGCCTCCAGACAACTTCGGAATATCCTGCAACTCTTCTGGACGCTCTCCTTGGTGAAAGTTACCAGAATCCTTGCCTTCAGTTCATCTTTGGTGTTACAAGGAGTTTTGTTGGTCTCTCGCTCAACTAAGCTCCACACATAATAACCAAGGGGTTGCCGTCTGGAGAGTTAGTCGGCCAGATGTAAGGATGATGTGGCAACAGAAATTGTTTGATGCCATGACTGGGTTCTCCTGCTTGTATGATATGGTGCAGAGTCATGTTACCAGACATAAGGGTCTACCAGCAGTCACTCTCTTGACCCAGGGCAGCACTACCTCCTCAGGGCACTTGATGTAGGCCCCTGTGTTGAGTCTGAAGCCCTATGGGAAGACGAATGAAGGCATAACGCCGCCATCACTAGCGATCACTCCAAACACCTTCGTAATTACCATAAGACTCATCCAACTCTTTCCGAATCATCCGCATTATTCTCAGATTGAAACCCAAATACTCTGAAAAGTTTGTATTGGAGCTTCCGGTACGAATGCCAAGCAGTACAGCATGCTATTTACACATTATGTTATTTTACTCACAGATGGTGCCCAAATGACCCTACTATTCTGTGCAGCCGACAAAAAAAACAAAAAATTAAAAATATAAAATGGAGACAATTTACCCATCGCACCCTGTACATTCGCGTGAAATCAGAAAAGGCAACAAATTTGTAGACATTCACCAAAGTATTTCCCTGGATTTCTATGGTTTAAGTTATTTTTTAGCTAAATTATGTATTCTGTTCTAAAAGAATGATAACTTATTTGATTCAATTAATTCCTTAAGGAATTTTAATATCTTGGACAAGAGTATTACAAGAAGTCGGGAGCATAAACCACGTGTTCGCTTTCTATAACAAAAAGTGAATACCAACCTTTTTTTTTCACTTTTGTTTCTATAAAATCCTTTCATTTGCATTATTCGCTAAATAATCGATATGCAAATCGGATTAATATCATCCATGGCTATCTATTGATGACTGTCGATCGAACGCTTGCAGATTAGAAACTGTTTGTATGATTGAATTGGCAAAGAGCGAGTCAAACAGCGATTTGTTTGGATTATCTTTAATCTTTCCGTTAATCTCTCGTTGTTCAACCTTCTTCTCTCTTCCTCCATCGTTCGTGACTTCTTTTGCTTGCTCTACTCACAATGACGTCATCGCCCTCAATCCTCGCCTCCAAAATGCCTTATTCGTGGAGGTTTTAAGGTCAAGGGCCGAGACTTTGGACGATTTGCTCGTCACAGACCAAAAAACGTCAATTGTAGGTGCAGATGCAATTCACGGCGATCGTACTTTTCCAGCCTCGGATGTGCATAAAAAAAGGCAATTGCAATTTATTGCTGCTGTTAATGCTGTATTATAAAATGAGCACATTCCGAATTTAGATAAGTTAGTGCTACTACTACTACTACCATTATCAGTTGGCGTTGTTGTTGTTGTTGTTCGTTGTTTTTATGTTGTTGTTCTTGTTTTTGTTGTCCTTTCAATTTTTTACTTATTAATATCTAATTATTTATTTATTATTATTATTAATAATAATAATCTACTTATTGATGGTTTACGCCAGTTGTAATGAGTGACTTACATTTGAGATTAAGTGACAACAAGTATCATAAGTATTTCAACACTGTCCTCAGTTCTTCACTGACACTATCGTTTGGATGGTTTGGATGCTTCTTTGGGTTTCCAATTCTTCTAATCTTTTTGAAAAGCTATTTGGAACTGGACCAAAGTGCAAATAATAATAGGTGTGCACATCTCTCCTCAATACTCCAGCACCCACCTCAGTATTCCGGCTGATTTTAGTAGGGTTGTCGTTTGGATGGTTTCGATTATATCTTGGATTTCCAATTCCTCTAATCACGTTGAAAGTTTGTTCGAAGTTGGACAAATAAGGATAGGTGAGAGAAAGTATTCTCAATACTCCAGCACCCACCCCAGTATTCCGGCTGATTTTAGTAGGGTTGTCGTTTGGATGGTTTCGATTATATCTTGGATTTCCAATTCCTCTAATCACGTTGAAAGTTTGTTCGAAGTTGGACAAATAAGGATAGGTGAGAGAAAGTATTCTCAATACTCCAGCACCCACCCCAGTATTCCGGCTGATTTTAGTAGGGTTGTCGTTTGGATGGTTTCGATTATATCTTGGATTTCCAATTCCTCTAATCATGTTGAAAGTTTGTTCGAAGTTGGACAAATAAGGATAGGTGAGAGAAAGTATTCTCAATACTCCAGCACCCACCCCAGTATTCCGGCTGATTTTAGTAGGGTTGTCGTTTGGATGGTTTCGATTATATCTTGGATTTCCAATTCCTCTAATCATGTTGAAAGTTTGTTCGAAGTTGGACAAATAAGGATAGGTGAGAGAAAGTATTCTCAATACTCCAGCACCCACCCCAGTATTCCGGCTGATTTTAGTAGGGTTGTCGTTTGGATGGTTTCGATTATATCTTGGATTTCCAATTCCTCTAATCATGTTGAAAGTTTGTTCGAAGTTGGACAAATAAGGATAGGTGAGAGAAAGTATTCTCAATACTCCAGCACCCACCCCAGTATTCCGGCTGATTTTAGTAGGGTTGTCGTTTGGATGGTTTCGATTATATCTTGGATTTCCAATTCCTCTAATCATGTTGAAAGTTTGTTCGAAGTTGGACAAATAAGGATAGGTGAGAGAAAGTATTCTCAATACTCCAGCACCCACCCCAGTATTCCGGCTGATTTTAGTAGGGTTGTCGTTTGGATGGTTTCGATTATATCTTGGATTTCCAATTCCTCTAATCATGTTGAAAGTTTGTTCGAAGTTGGACAAATAAGGATAGGTGAGAGAAAGTATTCTCAATACTCCAGCACCCACCCCAGTATTCCGGCTGATTTTAGTAGGGTTGTCGTTTGGATGGTTTCGATTATATCTTGGATTTCCAATTCCTCTAATCATGTTGAAAGTTTGTTCGAAGTTGGACAAATAAGGATAGGTGAGAGAAAGTATTCTCAATACTCCAGCACCCACCCCAGTATTCCGGCTGATTTTAGTAGGGTTGTCGTTTGGATGGTTTCGATTATATCTTGGATTTCCAATTCCTCTAATCATGTTGAAAGTTTGTTCGAAGTTGGACAAATAAGGATAGGTGAGAGAAAGTATTCTCAATACTCCAGCACCCACCCCAGTATTCCGGCTGATTTTAGTAGGGTTGTCGTTTGGATGGTTTCGATTATATCTTGGATTTCCAATTCCTCTAATCATGTTGAAAGTTTGTTCGAAGTTGGACAAATAAGGATAGGTGAGAGAAAGTATTCTCAATACTCCAGCACCCACCCCAGTATTCCGGCTGATTTTAGTAGGGTTGTCGTTTGGATGGTTTCGATTATATCTTGGATTTCCAATTCCTCTAATCATGTTGAAAGTTTGTTCGAAGTTGGACAAATAAGGATAGGTGAGAGAAAGTATTCTCAATACTCCAGCACCCACCCCAGTATTCCGGCTGATTTTAGTAGGGTTGTCGTTTGGATGGTTTCGATTATATCTTGGATTTCCAATTCCTCTAATCATGTTGAAAGTTTGTTCGAAGTTGGACAAATAAGGATAGGTGAGAGAAAGTATTCTCAATACTCCAGCACCCACCCCAGTATTCCGGCTGATTTTAGTAGGGTTGTCGTTTGGATGGTTTCGATTATATCTTGGATTTCCAATTCCTCTAATCATGTTGAAAGTTTGTTCGAAGTTGGACAAATAAGGATAGGTGAGAGAAAGTATTCTCAATACTCCAGCACCCACCCCAGTATTCCGGCTGATTTTAGTAGGGTTGTCGTTTGGATGGTTTCGATTATATCTTGGATTTCCAATTCCTCTAATCATGTTGAAAGTTTGTTCGAAGTTGGACAAATAAGGATAGGTGAGAGAAAGTATTCTCAATACTCCAGCACCCACCCCAGTATTCCGGCTGATTTTAGTAGGGTTGTCGTTTGGATGGTTTCGATTATATCTTGGATTTCCAATTCCTCTAATCATGTTGAAAGTTTGTTCGAAGTTGGACAAATAAGGATAGGTGAGAGAAAGTATTCTCAATACTCCAGCACCCACCCCAGTATTCCGGCTGATTTTAGTAGGGTTGTCGTTTGGATGGTTTCGATTATATCTTGGATTTCCAATTCCTCTAATCATGTTGAAAGTTTGTTCGAAGTTGGACAAATAAGGATAGGTGAGAGAAAGTATTCTCAATACTCCAGCACCCACCCCAGTATTCCGGCTGATTTTAGTAGGGTTGTCGTTTGGATGGTTTCGATTATATCTTGGATTTCCAATTCCTCTAATCATGTTGAAAGTTTGTTCGAAGTTGGACAAATAAGGATAGGTGAGAGAAAGTATTCTCAATACTCCAGCACCCACCCCAGTATTCCGGCTGATTTTAGTAGGGTTGTCGTTTGGATGGTTTCGATTATATCTTGGATTTCCAATTCCTCTAATCATGTTGAAAGTTTGTTCGAAGTTGGACAAATAAGGATAGGTGAGAGAAAGTATTCTCAATACTCCAGCACCCACCCCAGTATTCCGGCTGATTTTAGTAGGGTTGTCGTTTGGATGGTTTCGATTATATCTTGGATTTCCAATTCCTCTAATCATGTTGAAAGTTTGTTCGAAGTTGGACAAATAAGGATAGGTGAGAGAAAGTATTCTCAATACTCCAGCACCCACCCCAGTATTCCGGCTGATTTTAGTAGGGTTGTCGTTTGGATGGTTTCGATTATATCTTGGATTTCCAATTCCTCTAATCATGTTGAAAGTTTGTTCGAAGTTGGACAAATAAGGATAGGTGAGAGAAAGTATTCTCAATACTCCAGCACCCACCCCAGTATTCCGGCTGATTTTAGTAGGGTTGTCGTTTGGATGGTTTCGATTATATCTTGGATTTCCAATTCCTCTAATCATGTTGAAAGTTTGTTCGAAGTTGGACAAATAAGGATAGGTGAGAGAAAGTATTCTCAATACTCCAGCACCCACCCCAGTATTCCGGCTGATTTTAGTAGGGTTGTCGTTTGGATGGTTTCGATTATATCTTGGATTTCCAATTCCTCTAATCATGTTGAAAGTTTGTTCGAAGTTGGACAAATAAGGATAGGTGAGAGAAAGTATTCTCAATACTCCAGCACCCACCCCAGTATTCCGGCTGATTTTAGTAGGGTTGTCGTTTGGATGGTTTCGATTATATCTTGGATTTCCAATTCCTCTAATCATGTTGAAAGTTTGTTCGAAGTTGGACAAATAAGGATAGGTGAGAGAAAGTATTCTCAATACTCCAGCACCCACCCCAGTATTCCGGCTGATTTTAGTAGGGTTGTCGTTTGGATGGTTTCGATTATATCTTGGATTTCCAATTCCTCTAATCATGTTGAAAGTTTGTTCGAAGTTGGACAAATAAGGATAGGTGAGAGAAAGTATTCTCAATACTCCAGCACCCACCCCAGTATTCCGGCTGATTTTAGTAGGGTTGTCGTTTGGATGGTTTCGATTATATCTTGGATTTCCAATTCCTCTAATCATGTTGAAAGTTTGTTCGAAGTTGGACAAATAAGGATAGGTGAGAGAAAGTATTCTCAATACTCCAGCACCCACCCCAGTATTCCGGCTGATTTTAGTAGGGTTGTCGTTTGGATGGTTTCGATTATATCTTGGATTTCCAATTCCTCTAATCATGTTGAAAGTTTGTTCGAAGTTGGACAAATAAGGATAGGTGAGAGAAAGTATTCTCAATACTCCAGCACCCACCCCAGTATTCCGGCTGATTTTAGTAGGGTTGTCGTTTGGATGGTTTCGATTATATCTTGGATTTCCAATTCCTCTAATCATGTTGAAAGTTTGTTCGAAGTTGGACAAATAAGGATAGGTGAGAGAAAGTATTCTCAATACTCCAGCACCCACCCCAGTATTCCGGCTGATTTTAGTAGGGTTGTCGTTTGGATGGTTTCGATTATATCTTGGATTTCCAATTCCTCTAATCATGTTGAAAGTTTGTTCGAAGTTGGACAAATAAGGATAGGTGAGAGAAAGTATTCTCAATACTCCAGCACCCACCCCAGTATTCCGGCTGATTTTAGTAGGGTTGTCGTTTGGATGGTTTCGATTATATCTTGGATTTCCAATTCCTCTAATCATGTTGAAAGTTTGTTCGAAGTTGGACAAATAAGGATAGGTGAGAGAAAGTATTCTCAATACTCCAGCACCCACCCCAGTATTCCGGCTGATTTTAGTAGGGTTGTCGTTTGGATGGTTTCGATTATATCTTGGATTTCCAATTCCTCTAATCATGTTGAAAGTTTGTTCGAAGTTGGACAAATAAGGATAGGTGAGAGAAAGTATTCTCAATACTCCAGCACCCACCCCAGTATTCCGGCTGATTTTAGTAGGGTTGTCGTTTGGATGGTTTCGATTATATCTCGGATTTCCAATTCCTCTAATCATGTTGAAAGTTTGTTCGAAGTTGGACAAATAAGGATAGGTGAGAGAAAGTATTCTCAATACTCCAGCACCCACCCCAGTATTCCGGCTGATTTTAGTAGGGTTGTCGTTTGGATGGTTTCGATTATATCTTGGATTTCCAATTCCTCTAATCATGTTGAAAGTTTGTTCGAAGTTGGACAAATAAGGATAGGTGAGAGAAAGTATTCTCAATACTCCAGCACCCACCCCAGTATTCCGGCTGATTTTAGTAGGGTTGTCGTTTGGATGGTTTCGATTATATCTTGGATTTCCAATTCCTCTAATCATGTTGAAAGTTTGTTCGAAGTTGGACAAATAAGGATAGGTGAGAGAAAGTATTCTCAATACTCCAGCACCCACCCCAGTATTCCGGCTGATTTTAGTAGGGTTGTCGTTTGGATGGTTTCGATTATATCTTGGATTTCCAATTCCTCTAATCATGTTGAAAGTTTGTTCGAAGTTGGACAAATAAGGATAGGTGAGAGAAAGTATTCTCAATACTCCAGCACCCACCCCAGTATTCCGGCTGATTTTAGTAGGGTTGTCGTTTGGATGGTTTCGATTATATCTTGGATTTCCAATTCCTCTAATCATGTTGAAAGTTTGTTCGAAGTTGGACAAATAAGGATAGGTGAGAGAAAGTATTCTCAATACTCCAGCACCCACCCCAGTATTCCGGCTGATTTTAGTAGGGTTGTCGTTTGGATGGTTTCGATTATATCTTGGATTTCCAATTCCTCTAATCACGTTGAAAGTTTGTTCGAAGTTGGACAAATAAGGATAGGTGAGAGAAAGTATTCTCAATACTCCAGCACCCACCCCAGTATTCCGGCTGATTTTAGTAGGGTTGTCGTTTGGATGGTTTCGATTATATCTTGGATTTCCAATTCCTCTAATCATGTTGAAAGTTTGTTCGAAGTTGGACAAATAAGGATAGGTGAGAGAAAGTATTCTCAATACTCCAGCACCCACCCCAGTATTCCGGCTGATTTTAGTAGGGTTGTCGTTTGGATGGTTTCGATTATATCTTGGATTTCCAATTCCTCTAATCATGTTGAAAGTTTGTTCGAAGTTGGACAAATAAGGATAGGTGAGAGAAAGTATTCTCAATACTCCAGCACCCACCCCAGTATTCCGGCTGATTTTAGTAGGGTTGTCGTTTGGATGGTTTCGATTATATCTTGGATTTCCAATTCCTCTAATCATGTTGAAAGTTTGTTCGAAGTTGGACAAATAAGGATAGGTGAGAGAAAGTATTCTCAATACTCCAGCACCCACCCCAGTATTCCGGCTGATTTTAGTAGGGTTGTCGTTTGGATGGTTTCGATTATATCTTGGATTTCCAATTCCTCTAATCACGTTGAAAGTTTGTTCGAAGTTGGACAAATAAGGATAGGTGAGAGAAAGTATTCTCAATACTCCAGCACCCACCTCAGTATTCCAGCTGATTTCAGTAATGCAGTCATTTACGTGATTTCATCTCCTCTGATTTCAAGTTCCTTCAGTCTTTTGCTCATAGACACTTCAGGAACTATTCCCAGTGCTCCTGACACGCCTGTTATTTCTATGTTTCACAATTTCCTTCGCTCATCTCGAGAAACTTATCTGTATTTTCATTTTCTTTCAATAAAACTCACTAATCAATTAGAACAGTGAAATTTACGATCAAACACGATTCTTTCTTTCATTTTTTTTTTTTCTTTCTTTCGATCCGTTCTTCTCGGCTGAATTGGATAATTTGTTCAAATCTTGAACGCGCAATAATATAGGAAATTGGGTGATTCCCCGAAGCGCGTGGGTGCCGAAATTGAGACATCTCAAGTGCGCGGAAGATCACCTTCGAACGACCATGTAGTCAGGATTGACCAGTCAGGATGAAGTATAACTGTTAGGTGGAGGAATTTGGGCAGAAAACCCTATTTATTTGGGGAAAGATTTCGAAAGGAGTTGCAGTTGCAACTGGAGAAGAGTCTCGCCAGTCGTCAGAAGTGTGTTACCAGGAAATGTCACCAAGAAGATTCGTCAAAGGATAGTCGTAAAAAAGAATGTCGCCTGAAGCGAGACTTTAATAAATGATAGCGGTACTCAGTAATAATTACCTTGCCAGGCAGAAATACAGAGGCCATCAAAACCAGAGGTCCCATATTATGTAGTTAATGTTTACACTCGCACTACCAACACTAGTGAATATTGCTGATAACAAATTTAAACAACTTTGCTTATTTCCTGATAGAAATTAGTTGTGAAACTGTTGTTTATTATTTATGATGTATTGGCTGGGCGTAATGGTCGTGCAGACTAACCAAGAGAGAGACAAGTACAATTATAATAAAAAGATTGACGAATTATTCGGACGAATATCCTCATGTTAGTTATTAAAAAATGAAAGAATTTGGCTTAGTACAGCACAAAGTTAATGATAAGGAAGCTATTTTCTGCTAATAGCGATGACTCTCATTTTGGGAGAAGTAGCATCTGAAAGCCTAGCTTTTGCCTCAGCTTGATGCCGGTATGAAACACGTATCAGTTCCCGACACTATATAAGCTTGTGGCGGACTTCTACCACATTTATTTAATTTTGATTAGGAAACCAAACTGATGTGAAAAAGGGACACGGCAAAGGTATCAATATATATAAAAATTGTATTCAACAATGCATACAATAAAGAATGTGTACGAAAAAGCATGTAATGAGTAAGACGAGAGTTGTTCCTCTTTGACTATCAAAGTCTATTAAAGTTCTCTGAAAGAAAAGTAAGAGTTATTAATCTGTTATAAATGTTTTTAAACAGTTCTGCCGTGCAAGAGGAAAAATTATGTAATTATGAAAGAATATGCAGTTTATGAGTTGAGTGAGAGTATGGGCGTAGCTTCAACTGTCGTGGATTTCTGTGGCAGCTAAAATCTCACTGGTGCGCCTCTTTTTCTTTAGCTTTTATCGGTGATCATTGGATCAGGAGTGCTGCGCGGGAAGAATCATTCTCCACATGCAGAGAATCTGATTGGTCAATACTGACCAATCAGTGCATGAGCTTTGGGGAGGCATCTGGGAGCCGATTCTCCCAAAAGTGCACAAAATCTACTATATGAAAATATAGCGATTTTAAAATTGTCGCATCAGATAGCAGCGTTGCTTCCTGTCCAATGAATGAATGTTGTTGAAGACTGGAATTTGTAAGGGTGTATGTGTGTGTGATGATGATCACCATAAGCTTATCCTAGTTGCCTTATTACTAAGTTTCAGCCGATGTATTATTCGTCCTTCCTAAGCTTTATGCAATTAGTTTATTCTTTCTCGTCTTGTAAACAAAGGAAAATTGTTGGGAATAGGAAAGACGGACCTGGTTGTCGTAATTAACATAAGCATTGTTAGTTAATGTTAATAAGCAAATGGATACTTTATATATATATATATATATATATATATATATATATATATATATATATATATATATATATATAGGCGATCAGGTGATTCCGTTACTTTGGTTTCAATCTTTCGGTATCGTTATGCGGTTTTGTATCAATTGATTTCCCAACAATTTATATATATTTTTTTAAATTATTAATGAACGCTTTATTATTTTAAAAAATAAATAGACAAACACGCGACGTTAGGTATGATAGGAAATGAGGAGGAGGAGGAGGATGCGAAGAAGAAGAAGGAGGAAGAGGAAAGAATGTATATTGTAAATGTATCAGTGGGGAGGTTAATTGAAATGTACATGTTTGTTTTATCCAGCCTCATATGGAATTAAGAGGAATTGTTTTTGGTATGAATGCAACGGTTCATAATCTGGGACTTTTGATTCAAAAGTTGTTTTTTTTTGTGATCCGGAAATGTCATTATTGCTAACTTTTCTTATTGGCAGAAGTTGCATATATTATTAAGACTGTTATAAGGTTTCGCTTTTTTTCATTTTTTTTTTAATTAAAAGTTCTACATGTAAAATTTTTCATTTTTCACACGTGTATTGAGCATTTTTTAATACTACTGTTTCCTGGTCTAATTCAACTCTGACCATTAACCTTTTCAGTATTATATATATATTAATTACCTTCCGAATATCCGACGAGTATCCGCATAAAAAAGAAAAGGTAAAAAATCCCCCGTAAACAACTTAAATAGAGCTCACACCATTGCGATTGGCTGTTGGTCAACTTCCAATCAAATGCGTGACAGAGGGGTAGGGTTTGCCTAATATAAGTCAGTGTCTACAGGCTGTTAATTTAAATGGAGGGGGCGCATCAGAGACTGATCAGCTCTGATGGGGTCGACTTGGTGAGGGGTGTATGATGTTTGAAAGACCCGAAACTACCCAATTAGGAACATCACTGACGACGCCCACTAGCGCTAAAGAGCGTATAGTCAAAGTATATATATATATATATATATATATATATATATTTCCGCATATAACGCGAGATTTAAATCTTAAAACTTACCTCCTAAAATAGGGGGTCGTCTAATAAAACAGTTACAAAAAGCTAACCTTAAATCCTGTGGTCTATTGACATTATTAAGTAGGCTAGCATGCTTGCACCGGGTATCGTGGTAGGCTACCAGCTGCCTCGCTATTTTAACTGCCAATGTAAATATTTTTATTTGAAGAAATTCACATTATAAGCCTGTGCTACACTTAGAAATGTAATAAAACTACTTTTACTTTTCGATTTCATATCAAAATGCAATAATCAAGAAACGATTACACAATAATTTGCAAGAGTTCTGTTGAGCACAAGTAATAAGTAACGGAAACAAATCTTTCATTCTTGATTTGTAGATCTATGTCTGCGTTACCGGCAATCATTATTACAATTCAATATTCAAGAGATGATTGCATGACAATTTGCAAAAGTTCTGTTGAGCACAAGTAACAAGTAACGGAAACAAATCTTTCATTCTTGATTTGTAGATCTATGTCTGCGTTCACGGCAATCATTATTACAATTCAATATTCAAGAGATGATTGCATAACAATTTGCAAAATTTCTGTTGAGCACAAGTAACAAGTAACGGAAACAAATCTTTCATTCTTGATTTGTAGATCTATGTCTGCGTTACCGGCAATCATTATTAAAATTCAATATTCAAGAGATGATTGAATAACAATTTGCAAAAGTTCTGTTGAGCACAAGTAACAAGTAACGGAAACAAATCTTTCATTCTTGATTTGTAGATCTATGTCTGCGTTACCAGCAATCATTATTAAAATGCAATATTCAAGAGATGATTGCATAACAATTTGCAAAAGTTCTGTTGAGCACAAGTAACAAGTAACGGAAACAAATCTTTCATTCTTGATTTGTAGATCTATGTCTGCGTTCACGGCAATCATTATTAAAATGCAATATTCAAGAGATGATTGCATAACAATTTGCAAAAGTTCTGTTGAGCACAAGTAACAAGTAACGGAAACAAATCGTTCATTCTTGATTTGTAGATCTATATCTGCGTTACCGGCAATCATTATTAAAATTCAATATTCAAGAGATGATTGAATAACAATTTGCAAAAGTTCTGTTGAGCACAAGTAACAAGTAACGGAAACAAATCGTTCATTCTTGATTTGTAGATCTATGTCTGCATTACCGGCAATCATTATTAAAATTCAATATTCAAGAGATGATTGAATAACAATTTGCAAAAGTTCTGTTGAGCACAAGTAACAAGTAACGGAAACAAATCGTTCATTCTTGATTTGTAGATCTAAGTCTGCGTTACCGGCAATCATTATTAAAATTCAATATTCAAGAGATGATTGCATAACAATTTGCAAAAGTTTTGTTGAGCACAAGTAACAAGTAACGGAAACAAATCTTTCATTCTTGATTTGTAGATCTATGTCTGCGTTACCGGCAATCATTATTAAAATTCAATATTCAAGAGATGATTGAATAACAATTTGCAAAAGTTCTGTTGAGCACAAGTAACAAGTAACGGAAACAAATCGTTCATTCTTGATTTGTAGATCTATGTCTGCGTTACCGGCAATCATTATTAAAATTCAATATTCAAGAGATGATTGCATAACAATTTGCAAAAGTTCTGTTGAGCACAACTAACAAGTAACGGAAACAAATCTTTCATTCTTGATTTGTAGATCTATATCTGCGTTACCAGCAATCATTATTAAAATTCAATATTCAAGAGATGATTGAATAACAATTTGCAAAAGTTCTGTTGAGCACAAGTAACAAGTAACGGAAACAAATCTTTCATTTTTGATTTGTAGATCTATGTCTGCGTTACCGGAAATCCTTATTAAAATTCAATATTCAAGAGATGATTGAATAACAATTTGCAAAAGTTCTGTTGAGCACAAGTAACAAGTAACGGAAACAAATCTTTCATTCTTGATTTGTAGATCTATGTCTGCGTTACCGGCAATCATTATTAAAATTCAATATTCAAGAGATGATTGCATGACAATTTGCAAAAGTTCTGTTGAGCACAAGTAACAAGTAGCGGAAACAAATCTTTCATTCTTGATTTGTAGATCTATGTCTGCGTTACCGGCAATCATTATTAAAATTCAATATTCAAGAGATGATTGCATAACAATTTGCAAAAGTTCTGTTGAGCACAAGTAACGGAAACAAATCTTTCATTCTTGATTTGTAGATCTATGTCTGCGTTCACGGCAATCATTATTAAAATTCAATATTCAAGAGATGATTGCATGACAATTTGCAAAAGTTCTGTTGAGCACAAGTAACAAGTAACGGAAACAAATCTTTCATTCTTGATTTGTAGATCTATATTTGCGTTACCGGCAATCATTATTAAAATTCAATATTCAAGAGATGATTGAATAACAATTTGCAAAAGTTCTGTTGAGCACAAGTAACAAGTAACGGAAACAAATCTTTCATTCTTGATTTGTAGATCTATATCTGCGTTACCGGCAATCATTATTAAAATTCAATATTCAAGAGATGATTGAATAACAATTTGCAAAAGTTCTGTTGAGCACAAGTAACAAGTAACGGAAACAAATCTTTCATTCTTGATTTGTAGATCTATGTCTGCGTTACCGGCAATCATTATTAAAATTCAATATTCAAGAGATGATTGAATAACAATTTGCAAAAGTTCTGTTGAGCACAAGTAACAGGTAACGGAAACAAATCGTTCATTCTTGATTTGTAGATCTATGTCTGCGTTACCGGCAATCATTATTAAAATTCAATATTCAAGAGATGATTGCATAACAATTTGCAAAAGTTTTGTTGAGCACAAGTAACAAGTAACGGAAACAAATCTTTCATTCTTGATTTGTAGATCTATGTCTGCGTTACCGGCAATCATTATTAAAATTCAATATTCAAGAGATGATTGCATAACAATTTGCAAAAGTTCTGTTGAGCACAAGTAACAAGTAACGGAAACAAATCTTTCATTCTTGATTTGTAGATCTATGTCTGCGTTACCGGCAATCATTATTAAAATTCAATATTCAAGAGATGATTGCACAACAATTTGCAAAAGTTCTGTTGAGCACAACTAACAAGTAACGGAAACAAATCTTTCATAAATTATACGGTATCTTTGGGCAACAAAACAGTTAAGACGCCATTAAAATCTTTATTTCTTTTTGCTGAAACCCAAACATAAGACACCCTCATACATAATTATAAATCTTAAAAATTATTATGATCATCAGAAGACGATGCAAAGACTGATCATATATATCGTCATTTACAGTTTTGTCTAACTGGATTCCAGTCGGCCGTCTTATACTATGATTATCAGATAAAATCACGAAAAGTTACCTAGATTTTGGGTCGTCTTATCTATAGGTCGCCTTATATATATATATATATATATATATATATATATATATGAAGAAAGAAGCCAAGAAACAAAAAACTAAAAAGAAAATAATGTAATAAAGAAAGGACAAGAAAATAAGGCCAAAACAGAAATATTAAATAAACCGAAAACCATAATGATACAAAATGAAAAAAGTAATTAAAAGGAAAAAATCCGAAAAACCTACAAAGAAAGAAGAAAAGAAAGAAAAAGAAAATATGAAAAATAAACCGGAAAAATGAAGAAAGAAAAAAAGATGAAAAAGAAAGAAATCAAAAGAGAGAAAGAAAGAAAAGAAAGAAATCCAAAATGAAAAAAAGGAGGAAATTGAAAATAGAAAGAAAATAAGAGGAAAAAAAAGAAAAGATAACAGAGAAAATTATAAACTTCGTTTTGGCGGATATTTTTGCATCAATATTGATCGGCTTTTTCTTTTCCCAAATGTTTACACATAAATTTTCATTAATTATATATATATATATATATATATATATATATATATATATATATATATATATATATATATATATATATTGTTATGAATTCGCAATTTCTTTTTCCAATTCGCAACGTATAAATGTATGAACCTTATGTTAAAAAAAGAAGAAAAAGGTGGGTTCACTCAGATAGGAACAGACGAACATGTGTCGACGAACAACAAACAGAAGATTAGCATTTGTAAATAAATTTTATATAACAAAATATAAAATATGGGACAAGTATGGAATGACAGACGTACAATTAATTAAAGAACACTTAACTGATATTGGATGTTAGTTCAAGCGTTTGTGTTTCAGGAATTTGGAGTTCCAATGTTGGCAATGACAGACAGACAAAGTTTCTGTAGAATGTTCACAAAAGTTGATTGTTTTTTCTCCCGCAATGTGAAATATAGAATTCCGGAATAATGTTTGTGTTCCGTTTCCTCTTGCTTAATTGGATTTCATCCGGAATAAAAGTAAGGTCATTCTGTTTGTTGTCAAGCAATCCGAAATTCCTTTCTTCTATTTCTTAGGAGGTCATTCTGTTTGTTGTTAAGTGGCCCCAAACTCCTTACCTGACCTTTCTTCAGTACACATAGGTAGTAAAAAATAAATTCTATTAAATTTATTGCACGTCTGATTTAACAGTTAACATTGAGGTCCATGTCACTATATATATATATATATATATATATATATATATATATATATATATATATATATAAGAACACATGAAAAAAAAAGTAAGAACGGAAAAGGAAAAGAAAGAAAAAGTATATAACGCAAGGAGAACAAAATAAAAAAAAAGAATGCAAGGATGAAAGCAGGAAATATATGGAAAGATAGATAAAAGAACTATGTGAAAGGAAAGAAAAAGTAAAAAAAGAAAGAAAACAAGAAAGAGCGAAAAATGTAAAAAAGAAAAACGAAGGATATCAAGAGAAAGAAAGAATAAAGGAAATAAATGAAGAGGAAGAAGGAAAAAAAGAAAAAAGAAAGAATAAAAGAAAAAGACATGATAAAAAGAAATAAAAATGAAAAGAATGTAAGAGAAAAGGAATTTAAGAAAGAGGAGAAGATCAACATGGAAAGAAAGGAAGTAGAAAAATAAAAGAAAGAAAAAACGCAGGAAAGCTGTTTATAAAATGAGAGAATGAAAAAAGAAAGTATTAGAAATAGAAAAAAGAATAGAAAAATGAAAGCTATTAAAAGAAAGAAAAGAAAGAAAGGAAGAAAGAAATGAAGGAACACGCGGGAGGAAAAATATGAAAAGACTGAAAGGTAAAGCAAAGAAAAACGCGAAAGAAGGGAAACGAAAAGCTTGAATGAAGAAAGAAAGAAAGAAAGAAAGAAAGAAAGAAAGAAAGAAAGAAAGAAAGAAAGAAAGAAAGAAAAAAGAACGAAAGAAAGAAAGAAAAATTCTAGGGATAGAGAAGAAAAGAAAAAAACGAAACGAAAGCATAAAATTAAGAAATCCTATTTAAATAATTTGGGGAAATAATGAACATTCAGGTAAGTCTTGTTAAACCATTGTTATCTTTATTGTCATTCTTGGCACAGGTTTTCATTCTTCTCCAAAACAGTCGGTTTGCTGCCAGTGTAAGATTTCGGCACGCGCCGGCTCCTGAGACCAGCCATTAACGGATGGCATTCCTCGAGGTATTACTTTCAACGCCTGCCGTAACTTACACACGTGGGAGTATCTAAGTGGTTAAAACATCGGATTACAGATTGGGGGGCTCGTAGATTCTGTGACGGTGGGTAGGTGTCTTTTGTGAAGAAAAAAATTACTTTGAGTCATGCACATTTCTTGTCCACTTATAAATACCTAAACTAAATCCCTTTAGGGCTAATTATGGTGGAACTCACATTTCTTCTTCTTCTTCTTCTTCTTCTTCTTCTTCTTCTTCTTCTTCTTATTATTATTATTATTATTATTATTATTATTATTATTATTGATTCAAATGAATGTCAATGCGAGAGTATAATCCCAAATCCAAAGACTTCAATTATTTTCTGTCTGAATTTCTGGGATGATGAGTTATCATTATTTACAGTATTTATATTCGGGTTATTGTCCTCATCTTTGTTGTTGTTATCACAACGTTTTGGCCGTTGTGACCTCCGACCTTCATCAGGTGCATGTTGACTCGTGTAACAAATAGGGAATTCCGAACTGAATCCTTTATTTAATTTACGGAGGTAGATTTTTCTCGTTTCCCCTGCCCATGTCTAGGGATATCTCGTCTATTTCTTATTTTTAGTTGCTCGCCCTGATTCCATTGAATCCAAGTCCAGGGATTGAACTCCCAATTACTATGTTGCCCAAATTCATGAACAAACATTTTAATCCGCTAAGCTATCATCCCACGGGCTTCAATTATTTTTTTCCTATTTATTTATTACAATTCACCCTATACGGCCTAATTTTTGGGGAGCAGAAATGCGTGAACAATTCCGAAATGTACCCCACTGGATCCGAAATACATTTTGGCTTTAAATGACTCACAAAGGATTGATAAGTCGGTAAAAAAACAAATCAGCCAAACAATTAACAATGTACCCCGTGTGCATATGAATCTGTTTTTGCACATACAGGTGTATGCGTATAAATCTACATCATGTGCTATTGATGTATACTTAAATATAAGTTTGCGCAGATCTGAAACGTGTGTTGCATGTGCAGTTTACATATGCATGTCATATGTGCAGCTGTAGAAGGTGAATGATGGTCACGTGAGTCACTGAACGATTTTTAAGCCAATGAAAAACGTCCTTTTATATAAAGGCTGCCGAAAATTTTTCACTCGATTCCGACAAAGGTTTTACTAAGCAATCAATTTTACAAATTAATCGATTTAATTGTTTCTATTCCAATTACATGCATCATTCATGAGATTGGAACAGTTCGACGTGGTGTAATGGTTAGCGAGTCTCTCTCGCTAGAACAATTACGACTGAGTAGTTAGTTCAATCCATACTGGGTACTCCATACTTTCTTCCTTTGCCATATCTAAGGTTTCACTTAGTAAATGACTATATATATAACGTACACACACACACATATATATATATATATATATATATATATATATATATATATATATATATATATATATATAAAAGTAAACATTGAAGTCAACACTTAGAGGCAATAGGCTGTTTCATGCTAGACGCAATCGTCAGGCCTGACGATTGCGTCTAGCATGAAACACCCTGTCCCCTCTAAGTGTTGACTTCAATGTTCACTTTTATATTTACACACGCTCTATCTCTAATATTGAGCACTTTATCCCATAAATATACCACACCTTAAAAGTATATTTCTTCACACACACACACACACACACACACACACACACATATATATATATATATATATATATATTAAAGAGGTATTGCTTCCTAAATTGTGTATTTGGTCAGCATTTCCCCTTTAATGAATGTTCATTGAACGGCAAGGTTCTAATATATATATATATATATATATATATATATATATATATATAGATAGATAGATAGATAGATAGATAGATAGGGTGTGATGGGTAAATTGTCGCCATTTTACAGTTTTAATTTCGAGCATGTGCGTTGTTTGTTTTTGATTTTGACGACTGCACAGTATAGTAGAGTCAGTTGGGCAACGTCTGTGAGAAATAAAAGATCCATGACGCAATTCACACCACCAGAAATTTGCAAATAGCATGCTCCAATATGAACATTTCAAAGTGTTTGGGTGTCAAGCTGAGGACAGTGCAAAGGATTCGGAAAGAGTTGGATGAGTTTAATGGTGATTACGAAGGTGTTTGGAGTGATCACTATTGATGGCGACGTTATGCCTCCATTAATATTCTCACGGGGCCTACTCAACACGGAGGCCTACATCAAGTGCCTTGAAGAGGTAGTGCTGCCTTAGGTCAAGTGGGTGGCTGCTGGTAGACCCTATATCTGGCAACAGGACTCTGCACCATACCACCCAAGCAGGAAAACACAGTCAGACAATTTCTGCAACCACATCACCCTTTGTATCTGGTCACCTAACTCCCCAGACTGCAACATCCTTGATTATTATATATTGGGCACAGTTGAGCAAGAGCCAACAAAACACTTTGTAACACCAAAGATGAACTGAAGGCAAAGGTTATGGCAGTATTCACCAACTTAATTTACTCTTTACTATTTGTGTCATTTTAGTAAATATATCTGTTAAAATGAGATGTCAGTGTTATTTTCATTTCGTTGTAATTTAAACGGCAATTTATTCATCGCACCATCTCTCTCTCTCTCTCACTCTCCATATATATATATATAAATATATATATATATATATATTCTATTTTTGAAACATGGTTATCACTGTGTAGCGAAAACCCCATATTTTTAAATCAATTAATTTATAATATTATATATAATATAATGTATATGTCATTTAATAATAATATCAAATCCGTAAATGGAAAGGATAATCCAAGCTGTTCTCTTTAATATAAAATATTAAAAATATAGATCCGTAGAGAGTTCAATGTATAGACTACAGAGCAATATGATATACAGTAAGGACAAGCTTAACACATCACGAAAATACGGTATTTTTTCGGTATACGAAAATATCGTATTTTTGTGATGTGCTAAGCTTTAAATATATCTATATATATATATATATATATATATATATATATATATATATATATATATATATATGAATGAAGAAATATAGTTTTTAGGTGTGGTATATTTATGGGATAAAGTTCTCAATATCAGAGATAGAACGTATGTAAATATAAATATAAAAGTCTGACGATTGCGTCTAGCATGAATCACCTGGTCGCCTCTGAGCGTTGACTTCAATGTTCACTTTATATATATATATATATATATATATATATATGTGTGTGTGTGTGTGTGTGTGTGTGTGTGTGTGTGTGTGTGTGTGTGTGTGTGTGTGAAAATTTCTCAGAGTTAAACTGTAGAAAAGACAATATTTATAAATATAAATGATAAATAGGAAAACTGTAGTAGTTGCCGACGTGTTTCGTTTTTTTGCTTTGAGAAAGTTCACATTGGACGAAACGCGTCAGCAACTACTATAGTTTTCCTATTTGTCATTTATATATATATATATATATATATATATATATATATATATATATATATATATATATATATATATTATTTAAAAACTAAGTGGAAAAACTTTTCGTGTAATGCATTTCATTGGACTAAATTTTATGAACATCGCATCAACGTAAACCCTATTTTAGTCCCTAAAATGTGGTTTACGTTGATTCGACGGCACATAGACACAAAGGAGATGCTGACAATTTTAAATTTAAACATTGAAAGAAACATAAACAAAAAGAAACTAAATTAAAACGATTCTATTCTAGACCGAAACAAGTTTTAAATATAATGATTCTTTTCTGACCGGACGCACAAGTTTGATCTTTTGACAGGGAATTGCTGTATTGCATCTTTAGATAAAAATCTAAGACTGAAAGTTTAGGCCAACAGTAGAAACAATCTATGAGACTGCAAAGTCAAGAAAGATCAAATATTATGTGAAGATAAAATTGTGAAATTGTCTGAAAGATTAGAATAAAATGGAACAAACGGCAAATCTTCATAAACTAAAAGATTTGTCAATTATTTTTTACTTACGAAATGCAATGACCTTTTGACACAATCATCTACACACACACACATACACTTATATACACGCATAGATATGTAGTGACTACTCCGATACACCACGACCACAAAATACTTAATAATTATTGGCTAAAAAATAAGTACTATTTACTACAGGACAATTTATCCATCGCAGTAGCCACACCAAATTTTCTGCCATTGACTTTGCCAAACTTGGTTTAGTAAAAAAATCAGTGATTGGTTGATTTTTGACCAATCGTATAATTTAAACATTCCTTTCGATATTTTTCCCGTTCCTCTCTGGAGCCTACTCAAAAAGTATAAATACCACGAAAATAAAACAATAGAACAGTAGTAGAACAAATAAATCAACAGAGCTCAACTACGTACGTGTACCTACATTCTTCTACTCACACACAGACACAAAACTACAATTGCACTACGCTGTGAACTGTCTGTCCAAAAGCCAAGTAACAAACTCAAAGTTCTATTATCCTTTTGTACAAGCTTTTTCATACTTGAACTCAGTTATCATTTATCACTGAACTCTGAACATTTAGACAAGAAAGTTCTTTAATACATATTTTCAATCTTGCATCAGTACAAGGGAAACTACTTCCTTTTTCTTAATTTCATTTCATCAAGCACGATTGTTGTACTCGTCTATTTTCAATACATTTTATTGTTGATTACTACATAATCTCTTGTTATTTCTTCCTAGTGTCTTTTGCAAATTTAAATGTGATGTGCTAACCAAAAACGCAACCTTCACCAAAGCCTTCTTAACAATTCTAAACCAAATCTAATTAGCACGCCACAGATACATTAGTAAGTCCGCAGCCTTATATTTTTTTTATTATACACTAATTAGTCCGTACTAGCGTCCTTATCTTGTTTGCTACCATCCCGACGTTTCAGTCTTTGTACCATCTGGCCTTCATCAGGTGTCTGATGTAGTTGGTAGCCTTCGATTCAGGGAAAATTTCAGAAACAGTTTCAGTTCGTAATTTCAAACTGCGAAGTCATATCACAGAGTCTGCTGCTTTATAACAAACTATTGTTGGCACTGCAGAAGATTGAACTGAAGTAGGTAATATGAAAACGTAAATAAAATCCTATCTATGTGATCATCTTCAACCAAATACGTCTAAGCATTTCTTTCCAACCATTTCTGTCATCGATAGCACTACCCAGTTCTTCCTTCCTGATTCTGATGGAGTCTGTGAGTTGATTGATGAAGGTTCTTCTTAGTCAAACATTTCATTTTCCCCCATAATTTGAATCAAATACTACAAGCCGGTACGCAACGTCATGCTTACTTCATCAGAAATAGAGCTTTATTCCATGTCTCCTGATCAGCATTGGGTTTCCGGTTCCTTCTAAAGTCTAGTTCAACTCTATACTCCAAACGTCTCCGCCTAAACTCTGAAATATAATTCACTAACCTTCAACATCGCTTCAATTCTAGAGTTGGGTGTTATCTTTCTTGCGTAGTCCTCTAACCTTCTACCTTGAGTGGCTCTTGAGACTTGTCTTGGGTGAACATTAGTATAACAAAAGCTAAACTTCACGAATTGTGTCCGTGATCCTTGGTAGGTCCCCATATAATTCTTCATTGGACAAATATTGTTTACACCCGCCATTTAGCACAGATCTCAATAGCCGAATAAACGTACCATCTAAGTTTTTTATTTGTCAATAATTTTGATTAGGCACTATTATACAGGGAACTTAAAATGATTACTTTGTTACTTATTTTAGTGCAATATGTATTTAATTATAATTATTGCCACGTGACGTAAACAATAGTCAGTGTGTTATTTAAACAAATTAACACTAAATAACCAACAGTACTTTTTTAAATAGTCATTTGTCACTTATTGCCAACATAGGTTTCTATTTACATAAGTATCAAAATAATCGTTCTAAGTAACTGGTTAATCAAAATAAGTGCTGCATAATTTGTTGCGTTTTGTTAATGTCCAACTGCTTGGCCTGTATAAGAGATCTGTTTCTACTATTGGCCTAAACTTTTAAATAAAAGTAAGTCTATTCTTCCTCTCTTCACCCAATGTCAGCAAATGCTGAAAAAAACACAAAAAAAAACAATGTTTTACTCGTAAATTCTCTTCAGATTCCACTCTTGACTCATCTGGAGTATCCTTGCCTGACTTTCCGTTTAGAACTGAGTCTCTGTTGAGTGATATTCTAGATCACCAGCTGATATGTTAGCGGTTATTGTTCAACTCAGTATCCATGCCGATTATACAACTATTTACTCTTGTCTTAACGATATGTCTGATCGGTTCGTTATGGTCAAATTGGCAGCTGCTCCCCAAAATGATCTATAATCTGCTGTTAACTGGGGCAAGAAATGGCTTGTTTATTCTAATGCTTCCAAAACGAAACTTTTCTCTTTTAATCATCTTCGAGAACATTTTTTTTTTATTTTTCATCGGCATGGCTGATGCTAGCCTCCAGGAAGGTGACTCATTGCGCCTTTTCGGTCTGACGTTTTCCACTGACATGACTTCTGCTGCTTGTAACGTTGGCTTAGTATCGTACTAGACAATTTTTCCCGACAGAATTTATCTTACATATCACTAAGTCTACCATTCGTTCATGATTGAATATTGCTGTCACATCTGGTTTGGTGATTCTACTATGTATTTAGAGATTCTTGATAAAATCCAAAGAAGAATCCGTAATGTTATCGGTCCTAACCTGGACTCTCGGCTTCAGTCAATTTCCCATCGTGGTAAATTAGTTTCCTGTGCCTTTTCTATAAATATTTTCCTGGTAATTGTTCTGATGAACTTTCCTCTATGGTTTCTAGGCTTTAAGAATTTAAGCGCAGTACTAAATTGACAGTAGTTCCCATCAGTTTACATCTGAAATGGCTAGATGTAACAGTTAGTTTTATGCTAACAGTTTCTTCTCTCACACTTCTCGCTTGTGGAACTCTCTTCCGTCTTCTTGCTTCCCAGTCAACTTTGATCTTCAAAAATTTAAATGCAATGGCAATCGCTATCCTCTGTCTTCTTAATTCCTGTTCTTTTATTATTCTTTCTCTTTAATAATGTTTTCTTTTTCTCATATTCACTGACACTCAGTAACACCCTGCGTCTTAGTGGCCTTATTGCCTTACTTGAACCAGCCACGACGGAGATCCAACCACAATGAAAATGTTGCATATCGCCATATTTTCTTGTACAATTTGAATGCAACTTGATATAAATTTTACAAGAAAAATGTTGAGTCATCTTAACCGAATTCGTCAGTTCTAAATAAATGAGAAAGCGATATTTATTTGAATATTTCGCAGTTGTGTAGTGTCATGCTTGATGTAAACACTTCTATAGCCGAGAAGAGACTGATCCTAATCTGTTTCTGCGCATAGGATCCCATACATTACTTCCGGTTCAGACACAAGGAAAAGAATGAATATCTGAGAGAACACTTTTCTATCCAACCAGAAGCATTCTCGAGCAGATCAAAAATGTGGTCTTTTGTTTTGTTTTTCCTCGAGGTAATAAAAAGATGTCTGTACGGTCAAACAGGAGAAGGGCATTCAAATGTTTGGATTCTTATCGAGCCGCGTCAGTTGAAAAGAAGAAGGAAGTTTACTTTGTAAAAATAATTAAGACAAATTTAATTAAAATAAAAAATATCTTCACTTCAAGTAAATTTCTTATCACTTAAAATTTAAGTGTAACGTCAATCGACATCTCCAGTTGCCTTGATCTATCCACTTCCCTTCTCCACATCCTTTCATCTTTCATTCCTATCTGCTCTCGCTCCAAATCTTCTGTAACCCCTTGCCTTGATCGACCCACTGTCTTTCTCTTTCTCCACATCCTCTCCTTTACCACTCCTATCTGCTCTTCCTGCAACCCTTCTATAACCCCTTGCGTGATAGTGGCCTCCAGCCTTGCTTGGGGTGATACGCTTAAAAAAAAAAAAGTAAATTTCTTATCACGTCAAAAATTCATCATCTATGGACTTCGTAGAAATATTTAACACTTTCAAACGGTTTTTCCTGTACACTAGTAACTCGGTAAATACTTTTTGATCTTATCATGATTTGTTTGAATTCATGATTCCTTTCTTTTGTGTCGCCTATTACACGTTGACTTGTTCTGTCCAACTCCTGACTGCCTTACCTATTTCCTTTATCATTATTTAGCCTGGCTCTTGTTGCGGGATTCTATGATGTCCCGGTGAAAATAAGTCACCACTTTATTGTGGGAATCAACACTTTGAATATGAGGTGTGTTTTATAATAAATATGTATAAAAATAATATATATAAAAATATGTGTTTTATAATTTATATTTATTGTTTTATAATAAATATTTATGGGCTCCTCGAATATTTGTCTCGTAAACAATATTGGCGGACTCATGTTTGTCCGGGTAAAAATGAGTCTCAAAACAAACGGCAATTATATGCATGTATCAACAAAAGTAATTGCATGTGCACACAATTGACATGAAAGGGAAATACAGTAGCGGCCATAATATAAGGAACGGAAACAACAAAGACATAAATATGTGTATTACTTAAAAAGTAATGCAAGATTAGCAATGAAATTTTTATCGAATAAAGATTAGGGTGTAATGCATAAATATTATACAAAGTTACAAAAATTTACATAATAGTTTGTTTTTTTTTAAATAAAGATTAAATTAGGTATGTCCAATTTAGGCCTTTTTAGCGATTTTTTAGTGTTTTTTTTTTCAGTTGAAAGACACATTAATTTGTAAATTCTTGTAAAAATTAAGTACTTGTTGGAATTTAATGAAATCTTCAGAACTTATTCAGAAATGAATGAACTTATTTTAGAAATGTTTGTCTCTTTGAAAGTCATGGTATAAATATTTTTTTTTATATCTGTTACCCCTTCGAACTTAATTTTATGAAAACTCAAAATATTTTATTTGCAACCTGAATTTTTTTTTAATTAAATGCACAAAACTCTGAAAAATCTAAATCATCGATTTTTTTTTGTTAAAAAAATGTCCAAGATTGTCCAAACTTTTACCTCAATTGTAAAAATACAAAACCCAATAAAACTAAGACAATATTTAATTAAGAAAGTTTTTAATGGCTTTTCTGAATAATATATACGAAGGTAATTATTATCTGAAAGAAAAAGATTTTCTTGATGAAAAATGAATTTTTACATTAATTTTTTTTTGTTTCAATTTTAAATACACAATAGTGACAATCTGACAAAAGGTTGTTATATATTTATAAATTAAGTTCTTTCTGCAACTTTATGGAAATGATATATTATGTTCTCTACTTTTTAAAGATCATAAATTTGAAAGCTTATTAAAATCTGACAACCAATGATATTTTAAAAATAATTTTTAATATTCCAAAATTGTATTTAAAATCGTCTCCAACGAAAGTATGGATGCACACCTTGAAATAATGTCACGTGAGTAGTTTTTTTTTTTTACTTCAAAAATGGCTTTGATTCGTTCAGTAACAACAAAACAACGCTTGTCAAGTTTTCTGAATATCGTCGTATTATTTTCAATATTTTTCTTTTTCTATTCAAATATAATCGAATAGTGGGATAAAAGAAAATATCGACTATTTACAATTACAAAAAAAAAACGCCCTTGGAAGTCCACCCAAATGTTCAAGTTTGAAATCGAATGCTCGCTACTACTAAATACTTGTTGAGTCAAAACCAACATAGCATGTTAATTTTATTAATAAATAAAATAAAACTCATTACTGCCATATCATAATTATTAATAAATAGAAAAAGATCTGACTTAATAAAAAGAAATAAAATCTCATTTCATTAAGTTAACCCGTTTCAATTATTGGTGTTTCATATAATTTTTATATTCTCAGAAAAATATTTCATGACTGAAATAATAAACCTCAATTTAAAAAAATGTATTTTTTTTACTCTTTTATTTTTACTTGTAAAATTTGATTTTCTTTCATAATTTAAATGTTATTTTCAGTGCAGAATTCTTCCTCAAACGTAAGGTAAAAAAAAAAAAATTTGAAAGTGAATTTTTAAAAAAAAATCTACTAACCAGATTCACTTAAAATTAGAACGACTTATATCACTTCTGCGCTACCGTCCGATAAATTCCCGTGCAGTAAGTTGTCAATATATTGACGTACATCAATTAACGCCTGTCAAAATAGACCACCTCGGTTGGAAATATCTCTCTTAAAAAATTTTCTGCTAAAAATTTAAGTAATGTTTCTTACAAATTACATTAAGTATACTTTAATCATTCTAAATTTCCTAAGATAAGAAAAGAAAAATGTGTAATTGATTTTTCATGATTTTTTTAACTAACAAACTATGATCTTTCCGACAGAAATGTCGATAAGTTCGATTTTACGAAATTTTTTGACTCGAAAAAAAAACAAGATTTTTTAATAAAATTTTTAACATTTATAGGAAGGATTAAAAAATCTGAAAAAATATTCAGAAAATACTTTGGTCTTTTCTCTTTAATAACAACATAAATATTTAAACGTTAAAAATTGTTTTATCAATTTGGGGACCTTTTTTCGTCAAGGTATACCACTTTTTAGCGAAATATTGGACATACCTAGATTAAATGGAATAAAGGAAATAAGCTACTGGACAAAAGTTAAGGAACGATGTTAATAATTTGCATAAACTTTTAATTTACATTGTTAAAAAACTCGATGGAGCTTTTCAACAATAAGTAAAAGTTCATTTATCATTAGGACTTTATTTTAAAGCGATATGGCAAATTCTACACACAAAACACTCTCTTTTGAAGAAAAAATCTCATTATCGCTAACTATCAAGAAAAAAGTCAATTTCAGAAAATTCTGATATTGTTCATAGGTCTAAAAGTATCGTTCATCGTGTAATTAGCAGGTATAAAACCGATAAAACGTTAGATGAAAAACCAAAAGCCGGCAGACCTCCAAAAACATCGCAAAGAGAAGATCGAAGAATTGTTAGAATATCTACAAAAAACGTTTTGAAACTGCTACACCAATTGCACGTAAATTTAATGAAGAGACAGATAATAAGATCTCAAGGAAAACGGTTGCTCGCAGGTTTAAAAATGCAGGATTGCATGCCCGTATTCCAGCTTCGAAGCCTCTCATTTCAAAGCGAAACCAAAGGGCACGCCTGGAGTATGCGAGAGAACATGTTGTTTGGACTGACGCACAATGGGATACAGTTCATTTCAGTGACGAGTCCAAGTTTACTATATTTGGTTCTGAGGGCAAAACTTACGTACGCCGTAGAACAGGCGAAAGACTGTCTTCTCAATGTGTCAAGAAAACCGTTAAGTTTGGTGGCGGCAGTGTGATGGTGTGGGGATTGATTTCATCTGCAGGAGTTGGCCCGATCATCCGCGTACATGGCAATATCAATGCTGAGATTTACAAAAGGCTTCTTCAGCAGCATGTAGTACCAAGATTACACCATAATCTTTATGAATCTCCTATTTTCATGCAGGACAATGCATCTTGCCACAAGGCTTAGAAGGTTATGGCTTTATTTGAAGAAGAAGGAATCGCCCTAATGAAGTGGCCAGCCCAGAGCCCCGACCTGAATCCAATAGAAAATGTTTGGAAGATAATTGGAGAAAGGGCTCAGAAAAGAAACCCGAAAAACCAGGATCCCCTATGGGAGTTATTGAAAGACGAATGGGAGGGAATTACTGCTGATTTTTGCAAGAAATTAATTAGATCATGTGGTCGACGATGCAGAGAAGTCATTGAAAATAAGGGGATGTTTACCAAATATTAAAGTTTGTTGATATTTTGTTCACAATCAAGCATTAACAAGATTGTTCCTTAACTTTTGTCCAGTAGCTTATTTCCTTTGTTCCATTTAATCTTTATTTAAAAAAAAACTATTATGTAAATTATAAAAAATATATAATAAAATATATATAAAATATTATGTATAATATTTATGCATTACAGTGTGTGTGTGTGTGTGTGTGTGTGTGTGTGTGTGTGTGTGTGTGTGTGTGTGTGTGCGTGCGTGCGTGCGTGCGTGTAAAAAAGTTAATTTAGCCGGGGGGGGGACCTTACCCGCATTCGACTACATCTGGAAGCAAGAGGAAAAAAGAGAAAGGGAGAATATACTTGCCTTAAATTAAATAGCACCAACTAACGAAGTCTTCTGGCGGAGGTAAGTGGGGTAACCCGCACTCCCATAGGGAAACAAATATTGTTTGCGAGACAGATAAGCCAAGAATCGAAAAGATGATCATATACCTCGTAACGCAACATTTGTATTCATTTGGGAAAAAATAGGTGCCACCCGAATCATCCGCACTTTCGACACGTAAATAAAAACAAGACCAAAAATAAACAAAAAATACACGATACACTCTGTTATTTTAAAAAAATCGCAAAAATCAGTCAATTATCTGATTTCACTGACATTTTTAGTATTTTTGTTCAATAATGAATGGACTACTGAAACTTTATTTATCGTAAAGTTTTGTGTAGGGACCTCCAAAATATAAGGGTACAAATGCTCGGAACATAATAAATTTTTTTTTTTTATCCTTATTAAGAGGAAAAAATTAAGAATTTTTTATGTAAGCTTCTTTTTTTTTATTATCCTTTTTAGAATCTTGGGAATATTGTTTTTATTTTCGTCAATGCGGGGCCGCAAATCATGAAATTTCGAGAAATTCTTTTTTGTATCGCTTAATGAAACCTTAATGTTTATATTTATTGCAAGATCCTCAGAAAATTTAAATCATTAAAACTTTTGATGATTTAAATTTTCCGAGTACTTTTGATTCAAAAGTTTTTGATCAAAGGGAACCCCTACTAGTAGTAGAAAATCTGTCCTGATTGGTAAAATACAATGAAACTAAAATATTTTGTCATTAGGAAAGGTTTGTTTCTAAGAATAAAATATAATATGTGAATATGGAATTTTTTTCTTAAGATAATAATATTAATATCTTAAGAAAATTTTTTTTTCAATGAATAATGATTTTTTGCAAGAATTGTTTGCTTTTTTCATTTTAATTAGGATAACTTATAAAATTTTTAATTTCGATATTAACTTGAATCTCTCAAGTGATATTGATATTCCGCTAAAAAGTGCTTAAATGGAAAAGTTCACAACAGTTCATCGACTTTATTTAAAAATAATTAAAAAATTGTTGTACGTGTATAAACGTGTCGATTTTTATAAGTTCCGACGTTTATATACGGCATTGTCAAATTGAAGTATTGAGGGAAAATGATGAGGAAACACGTGTTATATTTAACAAAACAAGATAAGGAATTTATTTACAAAATTTATTTTTAAGGTACTTAGCTTTGGAGTTAAATAGAGTTCTTTGAAATTGCTCTGCCTGCTCAAGGCTGATAATGTATCAGCGTGTAATTTCACACCGGCGTTATTCAGACATGTGGAACTCTAAACTTTTTTGTCTCCTGCTTCTTTCTGCTCTCTCTCTCTCTCTCTCTCTCTCTGCCCCACCTCTCTCTCTCTCTATCTCTCTGCCCCACCCCTCTCTTTCTCTATCTCTCTCTCTCTCTCACTGCCTTGATTCAACTTTGCCTATTTATATCAAAAACGATTTCACATAGGCTCGTTACTTTTTTTCAGTTTGTAAGCCGCTCCCTTTTCCATTGGTCAAAATAAATTTTCACATAGGCTCGTTAAACTTTGCCTTGGTCTTTTCTTCAGCCCAGAGCCAAACCTTTTCTATTGGTCAAAATAATTTTTCGTATATGCTCGCGAATTTGAAAACAGTGGAGAAAAGAGAGTGATTTCTATTTCGTATTTCCACAACAGCACAGGAGATGTACCTATAATAAATTATTGGTAATTTTAGAACATTTTCTCGACTAGTGTCTTCGTAAGTAAGGCTATAAACCCCAAATACCTGAAATTCAATAAAATATTAGATTGTGTAAAATATTTTTCTTAAATTGAGATTACTGGATAGTTAAAAAGTTATATTAAAGAAAGGCGTCCACGTTGTATTCGTCAATTTCTTTTACTTCTAACATCCATACTTAAATTCCCCAAACATCAAGCTGTCAATAATCCACCCAACACGTCAGAAAAACACCCCCTCCGTATTAAAAAATACTATTTTCTACGATATTTTAAACTAAAAGTAATTGTTTCAAATCAGATTAATTAAACTTTAAATCAGTTGCTTTTTCTTAACGTTTCGAAAAAGTATACTTGATTTTTGAAAAGTTTTATAAAAGAGAATGATTTTGTGTAGACAGATTTGTCAATATGGACGAATTTAGAGATATTACTGATATGGTTCGGTTATCCTCCACCCTTATCATCAACCTTTTTCTAAAATTCCATATTTTCAAAATATGTTTACTCTAGTGATTTTCCAAATTTGGAGGTTGTCCATCCCATTTTTGAGAGTGGTCAGAGGAATCAAGCCGCCCCTTAACTCCGACTCTCTTCACGTCTCATCTCGCATCATCGCTTCATACAAGCAGTGTTAATCTCTCTCTCTTCCTTCGCCCACTTTCTCAGCATCTAACCTCAGCCCACTCCTGAGGCCGGCACACCGTACCTGTGACGAATACAAACTTTTAGAATGCGTAGGCGAAAAGGGATTTTCAGTCAGTAATCTTTCTTTATCAACTTGTCCCACACGGTGATTTCCCAAAGCTAGGGACTTGTTCGGAGGCCATCCAAATGTACCCCCATACCTGCCAACCAATCTCAAGTATTATCATGGGTGGGAAAGAAAAATATTCCCAATTTCTTTAGTGATAAAAAATTGTCTTTCCTTTGTTTATGCGTTTTTTCGGTCAGCAACTTTTTTGCCAATAAAATAGTAATTATTTTTTTCTTTATCACTTGTATCCAAAGGAATCTGAATTAATGTCGGATATAAATGTTTTACATGACGAATGTCACAGAAATTAAAATGAATGAACCCCTAAGGCTAATCTCTATATTTGTATGGACACTTTTCTTTTGGGTGTGGCCGATTCAACCGAGATGGTTTTTCCTGGATGTTTTGTCCAGAACGATCTTTAAATGTTTTTTTTTCTGTTACTACTCAGGTTTCTTTATCGACAACATATGTTTTTCTATTTGACAGCTTCGAGGATACATTAATGGTCTCTTCTGATCAGCGGAAAGTCGGGAAAGACGGGTAGTCTTGGTTTTGTTCCCTCTTACTAAATTCTGTCTAGTTAAATTTGGACTCCATTGTCCTAGGAACCGCTCGGGAATTAACTTACTACTTTGAAACATGATTTTTCAACACATTTCATTTTTCATTTTCTTCTCAACTTTTCAATCCATATTTCTGCGAATTTCAACAATTATTACCCAGATAGTAGACTCTTTCCTCTTCCTTCTTTCCTTTTATGTTTGATGACCCCCCCCCCAATGTCACAATACTAGATTTTATATATGCGAGATAAAGAAAAGTTATTTAAATTTGTTTTTTGAGATACCTTCATGTGATCGGGCAAATCCACACGTTTTTCACTGTTTGACCCCTCACACATGGTCGTAGGCTTTGGGCGGTAATGGGATGTGAGCTGGTAGATAATTTCACCCCTCTACCAAAAGTCGCTTTTTTCATTTTTAGCAGATAACAAAATTTAAACTAGTTTAACATCTAAAAAATTAGTTAAAACTAAAATAGACCTCTAATGTCTCCGCCTAAACTCTGAAATTTTTATTTACTATTTTTTTCTCAATAAGAGTAGATATATTCGCCTATCTTCCAGTTCACACTCCTCCCTGGTCTTTTGACCAGGAGAAGAGGTGTATCCCTTGTTTCTTGTTAAGGATTGAGTTTCCGGTTCCTTCTAAAGTCTTTTCATTCTCTTTCACTCCCAGTAGCCCCCTTGCTTTTAAGTGGCATTGTCGCCTTGCTTCGGTTGAACTGATTAAAAAAAAAAAGAAAGAAGATAGCCTAACGCTAATCCGAATTAAGAGAAAAATTAATTTCCATATATAAATACAATTTTTAGACATTTTTAAAACACTGGCACGTTCACTCGTCATTTATGGATTCATCGAACCGACATTGTTGAAGAAAAATATAAGCAACAAATTAAAATATCTTAAAAATCCAATTTTATTCTAGAAATGTTTCGAAGCCATTTAGTAAATTTTAAGATTAATAAACTGTATTTTGTAAAAGTAAAATTTACTTTTTACTTAAAAAATAATGAAAATAACGTTTATTTACGCACAGTAGCCTGCGTTATCAGAAGTTAAAAAAAAAAAAATGTATAACACACTCGAACAGAAAAATGGCGCGAAAAATTAAAAATTAAAATTAAAAAAATATGGAATACCAGCATTGCAATAATCAGAACATAGGTATTGATGTTTAAAAATAAATTATGTTTAATCTTATATAAGATTTCATATATAATTTCAGGAACCCATCATTTGTTTTATTTCAATTTTTTCTTATCTTTACAATCTAAAAAAGTTCAAAGATCATTTTACACTTTTTGTTGACAAAGCGAAAATAAGTATAAAAATCGACCCTTAAAAAATGAATTTTCTCATTTTTTTTACCAGTATATAAAACTATTAGTTATATAATAGTTTAATATATATATATATATATATATATATATATATATATATATTAATTCTATACGAGTTTACGAAACTTAGAATGAATAATTTTATTTTTATACTGCTATAGAGTAGGCAGAATTCAAGAACATCATATCAAAGGAGCAAATGATAAAATTAAAGACACCGCACAGTCTTCCGGGTTTCGAACATATTTCAAATTTGCAATTTAATAAAATAAATAACCAATAAAATCAGCTCCCGCCAGTAAATAACTACAGGCCTCTGGAGTCTGCACAAGACCATAAAAACCAAACATTCATTCAACTCGAGAGAAGGACTGACAGCAGTAAAGAGACACGAGACAACCTCGTCGTCTTGTCTTTCTCATCAAAGCAATAGAGGACTCTCTTTGATCTTGTCTTCCAACTCCATGATAAGTAATTGCAGTTAAAATTTGTGTCTCTTACGTTTAAATATCATTTTATTTGAATACGCAACAATCTTTTCTCTCATTTATTTTTTATTCAAACGCTGACCCAAGGAATCTTTCTCCAACTTTGTTTTTAGTTAAATCATACTTTTGCGTTTAATAATACATTGCTTTTATTTTTTTTTCTTCTTTAAAAAAGGTACGGGTTGATTTAGACCGTTAATACCGGTACAATCTAAAACTTAGTTTATTTACTTTTTATTAAAATAATAATTTAAAAAGAAGATACAAGAACTTACGTTTAACTTTTTTTAAATCGATGTTATTTGCTTGAAAACAATAGAGTATATAGTAATTAAATAAATAGTTATTTTAAAATATTTATTTTAAAATATTGCATGAGGGTGCTTAGCCCCCCCCTCCAGAAAGTACGGCCCTGGTATTGTTGCAATGTTGTTGTTTTTTATCTGGACTGGAATCCATGATAAATGTATGATTAGGCTAGCCTCCCTCCAGAAAGTACAGCCCTGGTATTATTGTAGTGGTGTTTTATCTAGACCCCCATGGTTAATAATACTTTTAAAAAGATATTGGGGAAGGAGACTTAGCCTCCTCAGCCTCTTTTCTGTAAGTAGGGCTCTGGTATTGTTGTAGTGGGGTTTTATCTTTACCCCACAATTTTCAGTTATTTAAAAATATAGGAGAGGGGTGCTTAGCGTCCAAATCCCCACCCCCAGAACGGCCCTAAATTCAATATTCAATC